>VZTZ01041457.1:2415642-2457576 GCA_013400955.1 Drymodes brunneopygia
ACAGGCACAGTCGGGGCCTCTGAGCCTCCTGGGCTGCCCGCGGCCCCGCCACTGTCTCGGGCCCCGCTGCTGCCGGGGCCGGCGCTGATCCCTGGCTCAGCACGAACGGCTCTGATTAGAGAGGATCCAAGAGGGCTGCGGTGATGGGTCTGGAGGGGCCATAGGAGGAGCGGCTGAGGGCACTTGGTTGCTCAGCCTGGAGGAGATTGAGGGCAGAGCTCATCGCGGGCTGCAGATTCCTCGACAGGGGCAGCTCCGGTCTCTGCTCGGTGTGACCCGAGGGGACTCTGGAGCTGGGGCAGGGGAGGCTTAGGATGGGTGTTAAGAAAAGGTTCTTCACTCAGAGGTTGGTCACTGGAAGAGGTCACAACACCGAGCCTGACAGAGTTCAAGCAGCATTTTGACAATGCTCTCAGGCACAGGGTGGGATTTTGGGGGCTGTCCTGTGCAGGGCCAGGAGCTGGATGATCCCTGTGATTCCCTTCCAGCCCAGGATGTTCTATGGTTCCTATAATTCTATGATTTATGCTCCCTATCTGGCTTGGCTGATGGCACCACTCACATGCTCAGTGCCCCAGGATGGTTTGCAGAACCGTGGCTTTGATTTCCACACATCTTACATTTTTAAAGATGTGAAACATCTGTAAATACATTACCCTGGAAGCAGAGTCCTGGTGATCAGCGAAAAGGCAAAAAGACATAAATCTGATGAAGGAATTGTTGATGTAGCAGCTGGGCCGTGCTGACCCAGCAGCTCGGGAGGTCTGTGACCTGCTTGATGGCAGTGGGAACCCTGTGATCGCTTTGCAGCTGGGCCGATGTTGTGTGTTGTAATTAAAAGTGGCCACAGAACCACAGAAACAAGAGAATTTTGTGGAGGAGACCCTTCTCTAGATCTCTCTTCATAGCCCTCCTCTGAACACTCTCCAATAGCTTTATATCCTGCTTATATTGCAACACCCAAAACTGCACAGAGAGTTCGAGGTGAGGAGTAAATGAGGGAGCCAAGTGCCTGTGCCACGACACTGCCAAACACAACTTACTTTTGCTTCCAGTGTTCAGCATTAGCAAGAGCTTCATCTCTGCTAAAGAATTGTATATGGGGAGAGGGGCACGTTGGCACTGAAATGTCGTGAAACAAAGAGGAAGAAGATGAAAGAGCTGATTTCCATCCCATTAAACTCTGTACTTCAGGGCTGGCATGGCAGAGGATAGTCTATAGGAACGGGTGACTGAGGGGTGCAGGAGGTGACAGAGGTGTATTCCTGCAGACAGTGTCCTCGTGGAGAGGCAGCAGTCAAATAGTGCCTGGTTCATTTGCCTCCCTGGCCAATTGGAATGCTGTATCAAATGCCACCCACTCGGTAATAAAAGCATCCTGTGTGTTTTGCAGGAAGTTCTTTGGGATGAGGAAATTTTTGACATGGACACTGCGCAGAAGGCCCCCTAGACCGTCTGAATTGGGCATTGTTCCGGTTTGATTTCACTGCTGACTCTTGTGCAGTTTCCCAGTTTCCAACACGGGGCCTCGGTTTATTTCTGTTCAGGAAAAAAAATAAAATAAATAAATCAGTAAAAATTCCATCTGGGCAGGAGGTCAGATTGGTGGTGTGGGCTGTTTCCCAAACACTGGTGTGAGCGCTGCTCACATGAGTTATCATTTGTAAACACTGACCCTGTTGCTGGCCCTGCCTGTTCTGAGGTGTTTGCCAGCTGCTGCCTGGCCTCTGGCAGATCCCTCTGGCAGAGCAGTGCTTCCCCATAGGATGAGGGAAGATGTGTAAAGGACTTCCAAAACAAGAACCACCTCCCACAGTTAGAGTGAATACATCCAAGGTGAAGAGCCATTGACACAACACTTTTGGAGAGCATAATTTGTCAAGTGACTTCAGGATTTCTTGGTTTGGTTTGGTTTGGTTTGGTTTGGTTTGGTTTGGTTTGGTTTGGTTTGGTTTGGTTTGGCTTTTTTGTAGGTTTATTTTTTTTTCTCGTCAGATGCTTTACTGATATTTCACATGTCATTTGCCTAATTTGGGAATCATTCCTGGGTCCTGGTCTGGAATGCGGGATTTCGCAACTCTGTTCTTCAATGACATCATGTGGTTTGTTCTGAACACAGCAGTAATAAATGAGAGCAAGGGGAGTTTACCAGCCGTTCTATAATAAACATTTTATCTGAACAGTCATCTTTTGGGGATCTGAACTGATTTTTTTTTTTCAGATTTTACCAAGTAAGTCGTGTTTTCCATGTATATAGGACAAAGGGTCCCACTTGGATAACAAGGAAGCAACATCTTGGTTTCATCTCCCCCTTAGCAGTGGCGGCTGTGAAAGCCAGCGCTCCCGAGAGCTTTGGTGGAAGAACACGACTTTGAGAAGTTGAGAGGAAATTCAGACAGTGAAAAATGCAGAAACTATTTGGTTTCCCCTCCGATGGAGCTTGTGTTTCATTCCTGACACAAACACACTCCTGGAGGAGAAGGCTCTGCGAGTTGCCGGGGTGGGAGTTGGTGTGGCTTTTCTCCCTGCTGAGTTTTCTTCCCGTTTACACCTGTTCGGTGTCATTACAAGTTGGAGCTCTCAGTAACAATTGCACTGTCTGTAGAAGAGTCTGTGCTGGCTAAATAGAAGGAATGAACGTGTTTCTGTATGCAATTGCTTCTGGGAATGGCAGATTTCTGTATTTATGGATGCCTGTTACAAGAGCAACCCTGTTTGTGGGGAGGGCTCTTCATGCACTGCTTAGCAATGCATATGAAGCTGCGACTGCCCCTTCCCTTGTGCTCTCAGATGGCCTCCAGGCAGCACCCAGATGTATTTTTAGCTCTCAGAATAGGGGGAAATTTACAAGAAATTGTGCAGAGAAGAAATAAGCAGAGGAGTTGAAGCTGGCTCGGTCTTCAGATTTAGGCAGGCTGGATTTGCAGGAATAAATAAGTGTTTGTGTGAGAGAAATGAAATGTGTACAAAATGAGGCAAACTACATTCCCAAGGATTTGCTGCAGAAGTAATACACCTTCTAGAAAAGACCAGGGTCCACTAAGGAAGGAAATAAAATGGAACTGGTGAGATATCAGTGCCCACCTCTGACATCTCAAAACCAAAAAGTCAGGCTTCTAGCACAGATATAAATTCAAGGAGCAATCACCTCTCCATCAGAAGGTGTTTGAGCTTGGATGTCAGACAAGACAGCACAGGGTAATTGCAAGATTTAATCATTCTTCCAGTGACCATCAATAGATAACCTCAACCAGCAGTGCAGTAAAACTGCAATGCCTCATCTATCACAAGTGGTCCAAGGGCTGCAAAGATGTCCTATTGCTAATTAAAGACCAGTGGTGTAGAGCAAGCAGGAGCTTCAGATACACTTGGACAAGTGTTTGCACATTCCTAGTTAGCACTTTACATTAGCCTGTTATTTCTATAACCCTCTAAAGCATTTATGGCTTTTTGCAGACATTAAAAGCCAGTGTTACTGCTGCAAAAGGCTTGTAATTTAAGCCTGTGATAAGCAGCAGATTCCTTTTAAACGAGGTTGGTGCAGTCATTAAGCTGGGGTGCAGAGATTATCTCTTGAGCAGGTTCTACAATATTGCTAATACACACAACGTTGCAGTGCAGCAGTTAATCTAAAAAAAAACAGGGAAAGGAAGGACAGCAGTAAACCACAAATCTTTGTTTAGTTTGGATAACAATAATCAAAGAACACAAAAGCCGATTATGACTTTGCCTCCCACTGCTTCACTGCCTATTCATGCAGTCTGTCCTGGCTGGCCTGCTGAAGTGCAACCTGAAGGAAGCTGACAAATTATTCAAGCCTTTTTATTTTTTTTCTAAGATAATTTGCAAATTGTATCCTTAGACTTGTTTTCTTCTTTTCAGCTGCATGAAATAAACTCATCGGGGTGGTAGTGGCTAATCTTGCAGCCTCAGATGGCTTTAGAGGTTCATTGATGATGTTAAAGTGATTGCCAAGTAGCAGGACTCCAACCAGAATTGCAAGTGACTGGGATATGGAATAAACAGAATTGGATTTAACCTCTATACTGTCTCCCAGTCCAGCTGAACCAATGTCAGACATGGCACTTATTTTGTCATTGCAGGAAAATAAATCAGACCAGCTCAAAGGGGGAATATCTGTGCTGTGATAGTGTTTCTCATCCATCAGTACCTACTTATCTATGTCTCAGAAGTCCTGCACGGGCAGAAGAAGCAGGGAGTCCACCTGAGCCCTCATAGGATGCTGTTCTAACACATGTGATCATTGCCTCTGTGAGAGCAGCTCGGGATGTCCGTGCAGCCCTCACCAGCAGGCATCCCTCTGGAGAGTGCAGCTGGTCACCAGAACAGCTGAAGGACCCAGAGGTGCCCTGGCACTCACCTGTCCATCCCATGTGGGACACCTCACCCTGGCAGTGCCTCTGGGGAGGTGATGCACCCTCCCTGTCCCACACTGTGCCTGTGATCTGGAGCTGCTGCTCCTGGGTGCTCTTCTGTAAATTGTGAAAGTGCCACGGAACAGAGAGTGCTTGGGAGTCCCACAGCTGGCCAAACACCCAGGAATCCCAAACCCAGCAGAGCAGGGGGCAGGGATGAGGCAAACTACCTCCCACACATCCCCCTTTCAGCAGCAGCAGACTGTAAGGCTGGTTTAGCTGAGCAGTGCCTGTAACTGTCATCCCAGCACCGGCCTTCTCCCTGGAATGACAGCGATCTTGAGTTGCCTGGAATAATTCTCTGTGTGAAGCAGCTCCCCTGGAAGCTGTGAGATTAAATCCTTGTGGCATCTTGTTACAGGGATCAGCTCCTAGGGGATTATAGATGTGTAAGTGGCACCCACTCTCTGGGGAAAGTAGGGAAGCATCTGTTAACATCTGCAGCCAGGCTTCCAAATCCCCAGTGTGAACCAGACCTAAGACTGTTTCCTGGCAAGATGGATATCAGGAGGAGGGCATCCCAAAAGGTGTGCTGACAGCAGGAAATCTGTGAGCTCTCACAGCTGTTTGTTGCTTCCTAAAAGGGCTGAACCCTGTGGTTTGTTAGTGGAGTTTTTGTTTGGTTGTTTTTTGTTGTGATTTCCTGAGAAGGATGTTTCTGGTTTTACTTTGGCATCATGAAGCCTTATCTTTGTGTGGCTGGAGGGTCTCTATGGATGAGTGAAGAAATAGTAGGATTATGACCTTACTACATCCAAAGATAAAAGATAAGCAATCAGGAAAGCAAGGATTATTTCTTGAATTGCTAAAAATTTGCTGTTGCTTGTTATAATCTATCTAATTCAAGTATCAGAAAGACACCTGGGGCAGGAATCGAGCTGCTCAGAGAATTCAGGTATCATCACTGTGAAAAACCCTCACACCTACTTTCTACTCCATTTAAAAAGCAAAGCAGAAAGGGAAAATGTCTTGATAGTTCTCCAGTTGAAAACCTGTTTTTTTCAACTAAATTTTGACACAAGAGGAGTGGGTGTAAAATATATTTGTTTCCCTTCAAACCAACTAAATAAATGTCGCTTCCTACCACACAAATTGTCACTTAAGCCAGCCTTTGTGAGCTGCAATTTCTACCCATCTCTTGTTTTTGCTTCCTGAAACACCATTTAAAATATTTTCAGCATCACCCCAAATACAGCTGATGATTTTTGGAAGCAGCACTTCAGATGAGGTTGGCTGTGAAGAATTTGCCTGGCACTAAACATCTGCTGTCAGTGCTGTTATCAGCAGTGTGCCACAAACCCCTCCTCACCTGTAGGATGCTAACAGGTTTATTGCTGTTCAGATGAAAGATGTCTAGTCCATAAGCCTATCGTGTTTCTCCCCATTTTCTTTACCCAGCCCAAACACCTGTGAAAGAATGTGGTGTTTATGAAGTTGGAGTCTGATAGCACTGTTTGAAGCCAAACATAACATACAATCCTCCCTAAGGATGCACTGGGGTTCTAGCTACGAAGATTTGCTAATTTAGTCCCTACTTCAACTCCTGTCCCTGCCAAATCTGCCATGCCTCTAAATCCTGAGCACCAAACACCCTATGAGCCCTTCTCCTGAGCCAGATGTACTTACTGTCCTCCAGTGTACCATAAACTTCATTTCAAATCAAGCCCCTTAAAATTTCAGTCCTAAATTCAAATCCTTACTGGTAGAGTGAACCTTGTTAGAGCATGAAGCCTCACCCAGTGCAGAGAACAGCGTACCTATTCTCTAGGAGAAGGGCTGATAGAAAAATCAACTCATTTGGATTCAGCTCAGAAAAAATTTTCCACTTTATGTCATGCTTCCTGCCAGCAGAATGCAAAGCCTTTTTAATCAGACTAAACATTCTCCAAATCCCTGGGCAGTGGGTAATAATGTCTACTTCTGTAGTGTACTTCAAAGGCTCTCTTCAAAGCTTTCCCTACCTGCACAACACCAAAATGACCTTTATTTCAGAGAGAGATAAAGCCATGCTGGGCAGCAGTGCCAGCCAGGGGAGGATGGAGAGATGGCACAGGATTCTCTGCTCATGGATTCGTATCTGCTTCAGCTGAGCAATGTCAGTGGCAAAGTGGGGAGGCTCTGTAGGTCACAGAACAGTGAAATCATGCAGACAGCTGCTTCACAGGCTGCTGGGCTTTAGCTAATGCCAGGCAAGGTGGTGTGAACCCACAGGCAAACATCATTCCTCTGCTCCCACCTACTCCAGATCCTTAACACTGGGTGCTCTGGAGCAATCTGGCATCAGATTCTCCTGTCCCAGTTCCCTGGCTGCACTGCTCCATCCTACCTCTCCTCCAGAATGTCATTCCCTGGCTGCTGGCTTAGTGTCCTGAAGGGAGGGACACCACAGCATGGCAGGGAAACCTGCACAGAAGAGCTGCTCTAACTGGCTAAATTTGCCCAGTTTCCCCAGGGCTTACAGATCAATGATCCATTTGCAGTTGAGACTGTCCCTAGGAGTCCTCCTCCTGTCCTAGCCCCCTTCTCTTCCAGCCAAGAGGTGCTGGGAGATGCATTAAGGGAACTCAAAACTGCCCTCATGCCACAGCAGATTACAAGGCCTAAACCTGGTTAGGAATCCCTAGAATCCCTCCTTAAATCCAACCCCAAACACCTAGACCAAAGGAAAGGCAGTAGACTTTTTCACTTTTAAACTTCCATCTGCCAGCAGAGGAGCGAGTGTAGATTTCAGGGAAATAAGAGAGAGTTAGTTACGCTTCCCTGAGTAATCCACTCTTGTCAACAGGGGTGGCTAATAGAGGCTCTGCCTGGGCATTTGGATGGAAATTAATGCATGGAGGAGACAAAGCCGTGTGCAGTTTGCAGGCACGACACCAGCTCGGTGAACGGAAATGATACATCGAGTTTTATTAGAGAGGATCCTTGGTAGACATGTTTATTAAATGACCTACCTGCCAGAAATGCTAAAGGACTCTTTGTTGTTTTCCTTCTGGCTGGCTGTATCACATCCCTAGGGCTTCACATGGAGCATCTCCCCACACACTGCACTTTTTTAGGCTTTTCACCCCATGCCATGTTCCTAATGAGCATCACCTTTAAAGCCTATAGGCATCTGCAGAGATGAAATTTTCAATCTGCCCAGGTCTCAGATTCACTGCACTGGGGAATTTTCACCCTGAGTTTCTAGTCTATCCAGATTCCTTTGCATTATCTTTCAGCTTACCCTGGTGTTTATGATCCCTTTCAGCTTCATGTCACTGTGTGAATGCCTGTCATCCTTTTGTTTAATCCTTCCTTAGACTCATCAATAAAAATGTCAAAAAAGACCAAAGACCTGATCTCTGTGATGCTCTAATAAACATAATTCTGTAACAGAATCACTCCCTGTTTAGTATTCCTCTTTATCTGCAGCCACTCAGCTGTGATTTGGTCCATGGATTATTGCATTCAGATCATCCAAAGAGCTAAATTTTGTTATTTTGTAAGATATGTTATCAAGTGCTTTACCAAATCCAAAAAGGCTCACAGATTTTTAAGATCAGAAAGAAGCTTGAGAACATCAAATCTGCTCCTTTCAATCCTTGGGTGAACTTGCTAAGGCACCACTAAAGCATCTCTTCCAGAAGGTCCGGAGTTGAAGACCCCATGAGATGAAAAATCAAACACTTTGCTTCATTAATCACACATAATGGTTTTTTTTGTTTTGTTTTAAAATACTTTTTGTTAAATTTAACCAGGCTTTGCTTTCTAGGCATTGGGTTTGTGTCTTTTTTTTCTCAGATTAAAAACTGCCTGGTATCCTGTTGTTTCTCGCTGTGCTTATTGATGTTTCATGCAGTGATCTTTGGGGTTTTTTTCTTTTTTTTTTTTTTACTAACACTGCCCTTGATTCTACAAACTTCTTTTCACACGTGCCTGTGTGTAGAATTCAGTCTCTGTGATGAGGAGGCCCTGCTTTCATGGGGCAATTTGCAGACTTTGAACTAGAGCTTCTAAATCTCCCCATAAATAAATACCTGTCAGCTCTGGCAAGGCTCCCTGTCCTGCACATCTTACTGTTGCCTGTGGGTTCCCTGATGTACTCTAATTTTCATGTCTCCATGCATAACTCATTTTCAATCATTTCAAAGCTTCGATAAGTTTCAAGACTATCTTTAAACAATGGTCTAGATTCTCAACTCGTTCAAATATGGGCAAATGCAGAGCAACTGCTTTGAAGTCAGCACTGGAAAACAGGTATATATGTCAGGGGAGACAGCCACAATCTCTTTTGATATCTCTGGAGCAGGTCATGCAGAAATAGAATCCCAAACAATATCTGTGACCAGCTGTTCTCTTCATCCTGTGCCTCCAGTCATTCTCCACATACATCAGATCCCATCTCCCAGCTGACAAGAAAACCAACTAATCCAAAAAATGGAATTACCTAATTTTCTTCCCCATTATCTGAGGCTCATAATAGAAATGTGAAGCGACCTGCTCCATTTCAGCAGCAAAAAGCAAAGATGCCAGTTGACTCTCAGCTCTCAATTCTCACTACATCATATTTCCATTTGCAAAGGTCAGGGTCAAGCCTGGTGGGGATTTTTGTTCAGGAAAAGCTCCCTACAGATTAAATGGGATTCTTTCAGAGTTAAAGAGGGAAGGGAAAAAAAGGAAAGAAAGAGCTGCAGGATTTATTTAATGGAAAAATCCTACTTCTCAGGTGGAGGCAGTTCTGCTGACTTAACAACAATTGGGAGCATCCTGTGCCTGTGCTCCACTGTCTCATCCCATAAATTGTGGCCAGAATGACCCAGGCTTTGCTCTGTCCCTTCATTTCAGCCAGCTAGAACTGTGCCACGCCTTCCTCCATGGGAAGGACAGTGACTCACTCACCATGATGTGGATTCAGGGATTCCCCAGAGCCATCAGTGAGGGAGGGACAGGCAGCTCCATCCTCACACTGGTACCTGTGATGGATAGTCCTTCCACAGGCAGGGGATCAAGAGGAGGGAGAGATATTTAAACATTTCCTTTACTTGCTCAACCTCTGAGCACAAATATACAGGTGTCTAGGTCTGGGCTTCATCTTGTGAGCTGTAAATAAGGACCTCTAAGCCATCTTAAGCTTGCAAATCTCCCTGTCAGCCTGAGAAATCAACTGATGTCACCAGCCAGAGCTGGCAGAACACATTTCATAACCCTCATTCCTCAGGGCTGAGAGCAAAACCAGCGCTGCCTGCGGAGCTGGGACATCACAGAGCACACGGAACAGAGAGAGCACAGACCCATGCAGAGCCACTGTCACCACCAAGGCCACCAGCAGAGCTGGGCTGCTTCCTCTCCAGGGCTGGAGCACTGGGTGAATGTGTCTGGATGCCATACAGAGCCAGTGGCATGTTCAGGTTCCTGGCATCGAGGTTGCCAAGGAAGCAAAGCCACAGGATCTCCTCCACATCTGCATTGTGTCATAAGGCATCAAAAATGTCAAGGACATTCCTGCCCTGGGCCATCATCTGGATTGGTGACATGTTTGACTTGCATGGTAGTGAAGGTCAAGAAGCTCTGTGCTGTGAGCTCAGTGCCACAGCAGTAAGGGAGTGATTTTGCTGTTGGGTTTGTTTCACAGTGTCAGAAAGGCCCACACTTTATGTCTGAGCACCAGAGCTCTACATCCTGAAGGAGTGTTAGCCTCAGGCTGTGAATTCAGGCCAGGTGGTTTGGCAGGGCCCTGCAGCAGCTTTTCATAACATGTTGCTCTCAGAGCAGCTTCCTCGGCTGCACGGCTCCAGGGAGGTGACAGAGAGCACAGAACCTGCCTGCAGCATGGTGCCAACAGTGCTAAACTTATCCTTTTTTTCCCTGGCCATCCTTCCTTCCTTCCTTCCTTCCCTGGCCACCCTTCCACAGCAGGGGCTGCAGCAGGGCTGTGGAGGCACAGGTTTATCCAGGGACTGCAAAGCCAGAGGGATGAAAGGGAGCAGCTCCCAAGAAGTGAGGAAGGGGCAGTGAGTCAGGAAGGGGGCAATGAGTCAGGGGAGAGCACTGATCCACATCCTGCACGCTGAAGCTGCTCTACAGCACATCAGGGGCTTTTTGGAGAGAGAGGGCAAGCCCTGGCTGGCAGAGTTACACCCAGACAGTAGTGGTGATGAATGGGATGTGATTCGTGCAGCAAATGTGCTCCCATGATGGAAATCACTTTGCTGGAGGATTGATGATGCTCGGCATGGGTCAGTTCATCTCTCCCAGCTCCCTGTCCTAGATCCTGCCAGACACAGAGACCACAGCTTGCCCTTCACCAGCCCTGAGCATCGCTCACATTGCAGGAGTGACTCGAGGCATCTGCAGGGAATTGGCTTTTTGGATGGAAGATTTTCCAGATCCATTTGTTGGGAGCTTGGGCTGTGCAGCTGAAAACAGCTTTGCAGCCCCAACAGAATCTGCCTAGGGCTGCAGGGACACAGGCCATGGAATCTGGGGGAGATAAGCAGATTTTGAGGGATCAAAGGGGTCTAAAAGAGGGTGTTTCTCACTTTGGCCTGCAGATAAGAGTGGAAGTTGTAATAGGTCAAATTCTTGCTGGGAAAAAGTAGAAGGAATGAAAGCTGGAGACTTCTGTGCTACCAAGTGAAAAGGTGTTTGGGACCCCAGGGATCAGATGTTCCTTTTAAGCTCCTACTTCATCCTTCATCAGGACTGCTCTCAAGAAACAATATGAAAATGGTGATATCACCTGGGGTGGGACTCCAGTTCCCAGTGAATAAGTGGTTAAATCCAAGCAATTTTGTAACTTTCTTTTCCCGAGTTCGGCACCATCTTGCAGAACCTCTGGGGATAACAGAAGGAATTTTTCCTGCTCATTGGAAGCACCACTGCCATGTGATACAGGCCAGCTGGGGAGAACCCTGGTGGAAGAACAATGCCAGCCTGCCTCCGGGACTGGGGCTGCTGCAGCTTTCTCTCCTGCTGTATTTCAAGAGGGTTTTAGTAACTCTTGGGACCTCTTAAAAGAGATTGTCTGATTCTTGGCAGTGCCCAATTTGTTTCATGGCACAGAAGCATTTGTGGACCATGATGTTTCTATGTCAACACGTGCTTGAGGAGGTTTTTTTGTCACCAGAAGTGGCAGGTGTTAGAATCCAGATCAGAGCTCTCTCCACATCATTATTTTTAGAAGAGAATTCTTTTTTTTTAATAAGACATGTTGATATGTTTTCTCTATGTGGGATTAAAAGCACTTCAGGCTCATGCACAGAATTTTGCTTTATAAATCTGTGGGAGTGCAGATTTCCTCCACTCTTGTCCACTCTTGTTATATTGCCTTTGTGAAATGGGAATAATAAACCTTGTCTGCCTCCTGAAGGGGCAGAGAATTAACTCTTTGAAGTTTGTAAGACCATATAAATGCCTTCCTATTATTAAACTTACTACTGCTCGGGGCTTTTAAACAGCTGCCACATTTCACTTCAGAGGAGGTCGCCTTGCTGGTAGGTGAAGTGAACACAGTATATCAGGGTGTTATGCTGAAAAAAAGCTTTGGGATCTGTTAGATTGAAAGGCCCTATATAAATATGAGTGATGTGTAGAAATAGATTTTATAACCCTATCATTCTCTTCTGGTGTACCTCTTAATCTAAGGGTTTCACTATCTTTTATGAACACTTAACAAGACCTATATTAAGCTTCAAGCCTCTTCAGAGCACATATTTTACATGGAGCCAATGCAGAGGGGACAGACCCCTTTTTTTGCCCAGCTTACACAGCAGGTCAGCAACAGACCTGCCTGGACTGCTCTGGTAATTAGTAATTCATAATGACCTGCTGCACAGAAAATGCTGAGAGAGACACAGGAGCTTTAGGAAAAGATGGCCTCTAACGCTGTCATGTTTTGAAAGATTCACTGCCTTTTCCTCTCCTTTCAGCTTTTCTAGGAATAGCTGAAGACTGATGGTCTCGTTTAACAAATGTAGGCTCCTGCTAAGTGGTTTTGGATTATGGGCTCAAGGACCAGTCCCTGATGTCTCTGTATTTGATCTGCATACACCCATTCCCATTCTGTTCAGAAAGGGTGGGACAAAATAATGAGTAAAAGCCTGTGATCATCCCAATTAATGCTGGCTTGTGATCATCCCAGTTAATGCAGTTCTGGAGACACAATGGGGAAACTGAGGCGGTTCCAGACCATTCTCTATTGAGAGTGCCAGAGTTTGGATTGATAGAAGATGTAGGAGAATGGCATATAAGCATTTATTGAAGAAAGATGCATGAGGATTTCACTGCTCCTACCTATTTTATAATATGCATTTCTTGCTTTGTGTCTTCAAAGTACTCAACAAGCATTAGCTAATTAATCTTTCTAGTGTGGCCTGTAAAATTGGTAAATATTATTCTTGCTCTGGAGCCAGAGAAGTGAAAGCAAGAAGACACAGTGGCTCCACAGAGCTCACCCAGAAAATTGGTGTTAAGGCCAGAAGTGAAGGCTCCTGACTGTTCATGGCCATCATCAGCTGTGCTGCCACGGGTGTGCCTGTGTGTGGCACCTTTTCTAGGGGAATTAACAGCACAGGCCTCATTTGTCAGCATCAGGATGTGCTGAGGTGCAGCACGAATTTCTTCTGATTTCCAGCCCTGTCAGCCCCACAGGCTTCACCAAGCACGGGGTTGCTAGAAGGGACAAAACAGAACATGGTCCCACTGTGCATTAGATGCTCAGCACCCTGTGCTCAGCTGCATTTACAGGTATTGTGAGATATAGAAATTAAATACTGGGAGAGAGCCCCTTCTTTTACAGCCACTTTATTTACAGCTGCCAAGTAAATCGGTTTTAGAAAAGGCATCTGAATTTAGGATGTTTCTTTCCACCAAACCACTGAAATTCCGAGGCAGTTCAGCATGAGGGCACCCTGGATGTGAAACATAAACCAGTTTCCTATACCTGTTCTCAGCTGGAGCTAAAGTTTCCCTATTAAAAATAAGCAGCCAGCACTATGGATGGAAATTATTTGCCTTTTTTGGGTAACATAAGTCTTAATAAAAAAATTAAAAGTAAAAGCACAGCCTAAGAGCTTCACACCGTTTTTCCCAGTTTGATGATCAAAGGCGCTTTTTGTTCTTTCTGCTGCCCCTGTTGTTTTACACGGAGAAGATTCAGTAAACAGGGAGCCCAGGCAGCGGCAGGGAAGAGGATTAAACTCCAGGAGCGAGGCACAGACGGTACCTGGAGGTGACACGTTTTGTACAGAACATTTCATTAGCTCCCACAAGGCTGACGCCTGTTCATTAGCCACAGACATCCCAGCCCAATTGCCCATGGAGCTCTGCAAGGGATCCCATCGCTTTCTCCCGACGGTGCCGCATACAAAGCAGGAAGGCTCCGGATTTCAAGCCAGCTCCTCAGTAGGAGATGTAATTAGGGACCCTGGTCCATCAATATTTCACCATATCTGCTCCCGATCTGGCTCTGGGATGTTGCTCTGTAGCTCGTGTGCTGCTTAAACTTATCTCCTTGACAACTCTTTAGTTTAAACAAAGATTATTTTGGAACAGGAGCTGTCAAAAAAAAAAAAAAACAAACCCAGCACCTCCGGGAAGTTTTCTTGTTAAAATATGTTGGCTCGGCAGCACCATCTTCTGTCGTGCCCTTCAAACAGCCTGGGATGTCACACTGCGAGCGGGAGCGTGTGCCTTGGCTGGCTCGGGGCGAAGGAACACTTTGAGTAAGATTGAGTTCGTATTTTTTGTGCTGGGAGTCGTAGCCACAAAGCAGCGATAGCTCAGCAGATGGGAAGCCCGAGCCCAGCTCTGCAGGGACCGGCCAGCCCTGGAATCCACCCACAAATCCCTCCCAGTCAGGTCTTTCCCCGGTGAGGCACCCTGGCTCTGGTGGCTGTACCCCTGCTCGGAGGATTCATCGAGGGCTGTGCCCCCTCGCTCCTGCCGTGGCTCCGAGGGAGCAGGAGCTCGGTGCTGCTCGGCTCGATCCGCCCCGCACGCTCCCCGAGCCACGCTCTCCCTGGATTTTTGCTGCTGGGTTTGCTCGGCTTTGGGGCCATGACATTCTTTCTTGCCAGAGAAGTTGCTGGATGGCCGCTCGCTGCTTGTGCTGTGTGTGAATGCCAGATAATGCCCGGGCAAAGCCCAGGGAGCTGCAGGGACAGGGGAGGAGGAAGGACTCGAAGGAGCCAAGGCAGACAGTGAAAAATCAACAAGGGTGAAAAATCTGGAATTACAGAAAGCTGCTCCTTGTCCCGCTCCTCCACAGCACATTGGGATTCAGGCAGAGATTTGTGGCATGAAGGTTAAATTAGGAGGGCAGCTACAGTCATTTCTCATATGTTCCAGCTGGTTGCTGTCTCCTCTCAGCATCCTGCACACATCCTCTGGGCTGGCAGCTCACTCTACCTTCAAAACCAGCTCTGCTTCTTCATCCCACCACACAGGCAACACCCATGTAAATCTCTATAGTGAGCACAGGAGAAGGAGAGGCAATATCTGTATTTACCTTTTACTTTAGAGTATAGAGCAGGCCCCAAGTAATTAATATCTGAGCAGCTCAGATCCTTGTGTGACAATCATCACACAAGAGAAAAGCATTCTTATGAAAAATACAACAAAGCCCCTGAATCTAAACCACAGCAGCTCCCTTGTAAGAGACACTCTGTGGCAGGATTCTGTAGCATGGCAATCAGTCTCGCTTTAATATACAGATCAGGGGAATGTAAGAAATACTTGGAGAGCAGCCACAGCTTTCACAGCAGCTGCTGCTACGTTTTTGTCAGGATTAAGTTCATTTCAATTATAGCAAGGCTTGTGATCACCTGCTAGGAGGAGGGTTTCAGCCATTCAGGAGGCTGAGGGTGTGTATACAGCTATATTTAAATGGCAAATGTGCAGCGCACTCTGGTACCATCCCATTTGCAGAGCACTCTGCACACATTCCCTAATTAAGTGTTTAACTATCGATTCCTTCTTCCTTTATAGTGTGATATGAGTGGATTTTTTAAGGAGGCAATTTAAAGGAAGTGAGGAGAGGGACTAAAATGGACATCTTGCTGTGCATCCCTTTGTGCTGCTGCATTGCTCAGGCTATGCCAGGAGAGGGCTGAACTCCATCCCTTTTGGTGCTGCTGAGACCCTTCACTTCTTACAAGGCAGCCATGGAATGTTCTGTCCCAGTGTGAGCACACAGACCCCCAGCAAACACTCAAAATGACAATTTTGTTTTGCACAGACGTTGATGGGCAAGATGCTGAGAAACCCATGTGGAGGGAGAACAGGAGGGGACTGGAAGCTGGGACAGAAAATGGATATCCAAGAAGTGATCTCTGGTGGGAGGATGTGCAGTTTGACACAGCCCTTCTGCCAACTACTGACCCCAAAGGGCTCTTCCATGCTGTAATTGGGCCCAAGGAGCCAGAGCCTCCGGGGTGCAGAGTGAAAGGAAGAGGCTTGCAGAGATTGCTCCAGGTTAAAGTGTGTTTTGCACAGTACTTCCAGCCGGTGCCTTTTCCTTCCTCACTCCAAACCAGGTACTGCCACAGACCTCTGCAGCTCCTGAAGTTTAATCATATTAAGGCTTTGCCCTTCTGGGCCCTTATGTGTAGGAGGTTTGCAGAATTAGCAGCAGATGGTCCCACAGGAAATTCTGGTATCCCTGTGTGACTGCAGGAGAAGGCAGGCAGGGAGAGGGGCACCCAGTCACCTCCCTCTCCCCATTGGGTGGCTGTCAGGGATGTCACCTTGCAGAGCTGGCCAGCAAGGTCACCACTGATGTTCCCCCTTCCCACTGTGTCTGTCTTGTCTTTTATCAAACCCCACAATCACTGTGAAGGTGTCAAAAAAGAGGCCAAAGGACTTGACTGGTCAGGCAGAAGAGAAACCTTTCAGGGTGACAACCGCTGTGGGAAGTGACTTCTGGTGAGGGGGTCTGGCACCTCATGTTCTCATAGCACTGCTGGCAGGCAAGTCACAGCTCCCATTTAACCTGGGGAGCAATGTGGCTTGACTGTCCTTTCAAAAATAAATTAGGAAATGGCTAATGCCAATTTTAAACAAGTGTCAAAACAACAGAAGCTTCCTAGCACTTTCCAAAGTGATGCCAGAAGGTTGCTCTCAAAGGAATTAATTTTGTCTAATTAAATATCTTCGCAGAGCTCTCCAAGTATCAAACCACAACATCAACACTCTGCAGCACTCTGCAGACTAATCGGAGTCACACTGGAGTTGGCATCGTGTGCTCAAGTGTCAGCAGATGGAGAGGGTGGAGTGGGACAACAAACCTCCCTTTCCACTCCCGTCCCAGTGACACACTTCATCCCCTGTCTCAGCTCACCCATCTGTTAAATCCATGGAAAATACTTCCTACAGCATGGATTTAGCCAGAGGGCAAGCTAGCTATGGTCATGGAGCAGGGCAGGCCTGGAGGAAGCTGAGAACTTTGGATTTTTTGGATGATGTTCAGGTGGGGGGCGGGTAGAAGCCCTGGTGGGATCTGGGGGATTGCATCTCACTCTGCACCACAGCAATGGGACCCTCACTGTTTGCACCCCCTGAGCATCCAGGCCTGCCCAAGGACTCCCAAATCTCCATCTTTTGTTGTACATGGCAGCAGAGACAGCCAGGAGGGTTGAGCTGCATCTTGGAGGCAGAGGGCTGCTGCCAGCCCTGCCCTGGAGCATCCTCTTCTTGGATTGCTGATTCACACCAAAAATCAACATATTTTCCTTCCAGCCTGATTCAGTAACTGCCACTGGCTCCTTTTTTTCCTTATTAAAGTCCCTAGGAAGTGAAAACTTTGTGCTGCAATCAGCTCTGTTGCTGTTCCAAACTCCTCCTCTTCATCACAGAGAATTTACACCCATGGCCATGTTTTGGCAAGCTGGAGGGGTTTGTGACACTTGCAAAAGAGAGCTTTTTAAAATGTTCCATACATCAACACCTTCCATTTTATAAAACCAGGGCTCTTCATTAAAAATCAGGTCAAATGAAAAGAAAAAAAAGTGGGGAACAGCAAAGCCCTCAGAGGAGTAAAAATAGCCAGTTGAAATTGCTGGTGCAGCCTGGTATAGCACAGCCATTCCATGCAGGCTCAATTATTTCTCCAGCTGCTCTGAAATCCCACTATTTTTGCTACCTATTACGAGCATTTACCCTATTTATGGGAGACATTTGTACACAGTGCAAACTCTGGATGAGACTGGACGTGGATGCTCCTGGAAAACCCTCCCTGTGTCAGCTGCAATGCAAACCTGGTGCCTCAGCACTGCATGGGGTCACCTGCCTGCACACAGGAGCATCTCACCTGCTTCAAACTGTGCCTTGCAGCAGACAATATAATTATTCCAGGGTATTTTGGCTTTTTTAGTGAAGGGTCAGGCTCTCAAATTAATTGTTTGCAGGCTGGATGATTTCTGTTGATACAGATAGTCTTTCTGCAGTAGGAAAAAAAATCTAAAAATGACCTTTTCTCTTGCAAATAATGCAGGAGGTGAACAAAATTATCAGTGCTGCGTGTCTATATCCATTTAAATGTTTCTATTTGTGGCATCTCACATTGCCACGGGTCTGATCCCTGTAAATGCTGGTTAATGGAACGCCTCCCACGGGTGGACAGGGGCTAAAGAGGATTTTCAGCAGGAGAGGGAGCTCTCTCTGCACCGACTGCTGGGGAGCCAACGCTTGCTGCAGGCATTAAAAGCGCCAGGGGAAAGCTGTGCTCACCATTTTGTCCTGATGTGCTCTCTCATATGCTTGCAGGAATTTCACAGGCTGTTTAACTGCAGTGATTTGGGGTTATATATCTAGTGATGCTCTGTAAATNACACTGCCTGGCATCCTGCTCTGGTGATCAGGGACGTAGGAAATAGATTGGTAGCTGGATAGATAGATAGATAGATAGATAGATAGATAGATAGATAGATAGACAGACACGTCCTTATGCCGTTGAGCTCTCTGAAGCCGGAGCTTACAGACACAGCTTTCAGCCAGGCTCCGTTCTCCTCTCCCGGTGCCCGGGCTGGCCGCTCGCACCGCGCGGGGGCAGCAGCAGCAGCGGGACGGGAGAGGCGCCGCATCCCGGGAATGCCGCGGCTCCCGCGGAGCTGCCCCTGCTCTGAGTCACAGAATCACGGATGTTTTGGATAGGAATAGGTGGTTTGGGGCATGCATCACCTCTATGGGCAGCCTGTGCCAGTTTCTCCACCCTCGTTATAAAAAAACCTTCCCCATATCTAATCTAAATCGACCTTCCTACAGTTGGAAACCATTCCCCCTCGTCCTATCCCGACAAGCCCTGCTAAAAGCTTGGTTCCTTTCTTGTGAGCCCTCTTTAGGTACGGGATAGGGCTCTAAGGCCTCCCTGAAGCCGCCTCCAGGCGGAACATCCCCAGCTCTCTCTCCCTGTCTCCAGAGCAGAGCATCTCCATGGCCTCCTCTGGACTCGCCCCAACAGCTCCGGTCCCTCCTGAGCTGGGACCCCGGAGCTGGAGGCAGCTCTGCAGGTGGGGTTTCACCTGAGTGGAGCAGAGGGGCAGAATCCCCTCCCTCCCCTACTGCCCACGCTCCTTTGGATGCAGCCCAGGATCTGTCGGGCTTTGCGGGCAGCCAGAGCAGATGGCCGGGTCATGTCCAGCCTCTCCTGTCCAGTCTCACAGCCACCAGCACCCCCAAGCCCATCTCGGCAGGGCTGCTCTCCGTACACTCCAGGGATGCACCTTTTGATCGCTCCCCCCAGGGTGCTCCCTTGGCTGGGCTCTGCTGGGAATGGATGTGGGTGTGGGTTGGATTTAGCTCCAGGCNCAGATGCTTGCAGGAATTTCACAGGCTGTTTAACTGCAGTGATTTGGGGTTATATATCTAGTGACGCTCTGTAAATCTAACAGCAAAACGAGCTTCTATGTGGGGTGCGCATTCATTTGGTCCAAGAAGAAATAACACACCCGCTTAAACACAACAGCTTTGGGAGGAGTTTGGCGTTGGGCAGGGAGGGCACACTTGTCACATCCCGTAGGGATCTGCAGGTGGGGAAATTTCCCTTATTTCTAGAAGTTTACAGAATGCTAAAAGCTGTGCAAGACCACACTGATACCGAATTTCACATTAAAAAAAGGGAAGGGAAGGGAANCTGTCCAGTCTCACAGCCACCAGCACCCCCAAGCCCATCTCGGCAGGGCTGCTCTCCGTACACTCCAGGGATGCACCTTTTGATCGCTCCCCCCAGGGTGCTCCCTTGGCTGGGCTCTGCTGGGAATGGATGTGGGTGTGGGTTGGATTTAGCTCCAGGCTCTGGTAAGGGCAATGCCCTGCGCAACCTGCAGGGTGTTAAAGTGGATTAGGGTTTCATTTCGGGTCATTAGGGTGGATTAGGGTTTGATTTAGGGGTGTTAAAGTAGATTAGGGTTTGATGTAGCAGGTCCCAGATTTAAGGAGTCTGCGGTGCTCCTGCTGGGTGGTAAAATAGGGCTCTCCTACCTCTGTCCTCTGGGATCCCCAAAGGGATCTGTGGCAGCCTAGCTGTATTTTCTTTCATATTTCTTTATTAATTTCATCTTGAATATTTCATTTGAATATCTGATGTAGTTCAATTTTCTTGGCTGTTAACACACTGAATAAGACAGGTTTTAGCAGCCCTTTCATTACTTTATTTTTCTTGTCTTTTTTTTTTTTTTCTTGGCAATAGAAAAATCTCATTTCCAATTTACTGCTGTGGACAAAGCAGCACATGGCAAAGACGTATTTCCTCTTCACACTCTGTGTTGGTTTTGGCTGGATTTCAGGTCTGACCTCTCCCTATACACCAGATGTTTGTGCCCTGTTGTGGTTGGTGCTGGACAGGAAACATCACCAGACAAGCGGATCTTATTATTTCTCCTTTTTAAGGTGAAAATCCTTGAAAAAAATCCTTATCCTTGGCTCAGAACAGGAGGGATTTAACTCTACTCGTATCGATTTGATTAAGAAAACATTTTTCATTTTCTGTTGTTTCTTCTCTGTTGGGATATTCTCAAACACTAGGAAATTGCACAATCCCAATGACTGTTTCACTCAAAATTGCAACAACTCGCAATTGCAACAGCCGGTGGAGTGAGCTTATGCCTGACCGCTGAAATAGAATATTCACTGATAAAATATTTATGTGTTTAAAGAAGAAAGCCTACAATACATACCTTGAAGCCATGACTTGTATTTCAATCTCATAAACAGATGGGGAAAACCATAGGGTTTGTTTTGTTTCTCAGCGTAACAGAGCCATATTCACCTCTGTTTGTGGCAGAGAAAGTGGCATTTCAGGACTGATTTATTCTCTCTGTATTTCATAGTTACTTCCATGAGGCACACAGGGGATCTCAGCATTTCATGGTGACAACAGGACTGAGCTGAGGACCTGCCTGTGCAAATCTCCCCAGCCAGCAGCAGCTAAAGACTGGGAGCAATCCCAGACTCAGCTAGAAGAAGGAAATGGGACCAGTGGGCCATAAATTAACCCTTTCTTTAATAGAAACTCTAAGAGAAGCTGGAACAGCTGTGATGAAAACTCATGCAACTCTCCCAGGAGGTCACTGGTCTCATTAGGTACATATTTAACAGGAATAAATTCCAGTGCTGAGCCAAACCACAGCATCAGAGGAGAAATCAAAGTCCCCAGGGAAACCCAGTGTCCTCTTAGCACTACTTTAATCTCTCACTCACCTTTGGTATTGACATTCATTTCTCCATGAAAGGGTTTTTGTTTACTTGGGATAATGTGTCATTCTTCCCTGGGGAGCTGGAATTTAAGCCAGGTGCAAGTCATAGCAGAGCTCTGCCAAATGCCCCATTCACTCAGCGGGTGGCACAGGGAAAACTGCAGTTCCTGGGTGGAAAAGGACAAGCCCTGGCGCTGGAATTCCCCAGCACAGCCATGCTGACAGCAGGGTAACACTGGGGTACTGGTGTTTGACCCAGCCTGCTGGGGGCTTGAGATGGAGCACAGCAGCCAAAATACCAGCTACCCCTTTCAAGTGTTCTCAGGGGTGCTCCCGTGTCATTGTGTGTGTCCTGCAGTGGAATGTGCACCCGTTAGCATATTCCTCCAGAACTAATCACACAACTGGGACGTTTCTCCGTGAGCAGGAAGCAAAGCCTCATTTCCTGTAGATCTGTGTCCTGTATTACTAAACTTCACCGCAAAAAAAAAAAAAAAACCAGCCTCCCCACAGCAAGCAGAGTGTGTGATGAGATGACACGCACACTAATGAGCGGGCTGAAAGGCAGCTGCCTCCGAGAGGGATGGCAGATGGCCACGCTCACAGGATTCCTACCCTGACTGTCTGGAGGTCAACTGGGAGAAGGAGTTTTCAGGAGACACACAGAAACTTCTCTTCAGTTCTAAAACACTTCTTTCAGGAGTGGTTGGATGTGGCATTGGAGCTTAAAGTGTTTTAGGAGGCAGTGCCAGAACATGCAGCACAGCATTCGTATAGGAAAGCAGGGCTGGGCTGGGCTGGGCTGGGCTGGGCTGAGCTGGGCTGGGCTGAGCTGAGTTGGCTGCTGTCTCACCTGGCTCCACAACAGAACCTCTACTCTCTGCATCTCCCAAACATCCTCAGCAAGCCTGGAGCTGCAGATGTCATCATGCCAGAATAAGCTCCTGTTGGCTGGAGCCTGATTTGTTTCCAGGCTTTGCCTTTTCTGGGGTAACACAGGAATACATGCTGGGCCTAGAAAATGTGTAAATATTGAAATCAGAAGTGGAGTAACTTCTTTGTAAGAGTGAAAGAGGTGCTAGGCTCCCTCTTACAGTTCATCTTCCTGCAGTTCCTCTAACATCTGGGATGGCAATGCAGAGAAGGCCATGGGCTCTTTCTCTTCCCCTGCTGATTTCATGGTGGACACGCTGTGTGCTGTGTGCTGGATTTGGAGAGACAAAGCTCCCCAAGTCCTTGTGCTGCTGGCTGGAGGCATCTTGCACTCCTCTGTCCCAGTCCCCCATCTCCACTCTGTGTGTGCTGGCTCTTGTGCTCAGGGAACTGATCCAGCTGAAAAGTCAAGAAAAAAGGAAAAAGATGGGAGTTTGAGCCTGGATGAATCCATCAATCTTGCTGACGGCATGGCCACTCCATAGCAAGTGTCTCCACAAGAGAGGGGGCTGCTTTGTCCTTGAGAAGCAGCTGATCTAGAAGCCAGCTATTGAAAAACATGTTCCATGAGCACTCCGGCTTCCCCCTGGCCCCATCTGCTGTGTCCCAAGCCAGCAGTGCCCCTGCTCTGCTGTCGGGTGCTTTCAGCCAGGGCTGAGCTGGCTGGAAGCCCCTGGTGAGTTGTCAGCTAAATTAATTCCTGCCCCAGCGCCCTGGGTGGCTGTGTGTCACCAAGGGTGGTGAGAAGGACATCCCTTAGCACTACAATGGATTTGTGCCCAATTAAAATGATTATTAACTGTGGCCCTCATTAGTAGCACTGACAATGGAAACTTTTAATCAAGTGTTTGGCTTGCAAAGAGGCAGAGGAGGGAAAGGATCACTTCTCCATTCACCACGGATAAGTTACGAAAAAAAAACCCAACCTAAAAAAAATTCCCCATAAGTAATTTGAGTGCATTACAGCTGGATTTTAAAATTCATGATTTAGGCGTGGGAGGAAGAAAATATATTTTAAATCCCTGCTTTCTCCGCCCAGCCAGATAAGTTTAGCAAGGATCAGGTTAAAGTGGTGAGTGTTTTCCTTGTTGGCTCGAGTGCTCCTGCCAGAACTGGATTTTTATGTCCCACTTATAAGGAGGCTGGAGCAGGGGAAAGGTGCTGTAATGGAAGTGCTGACATCACTTCAGCCCAGGGCAGCCGTGCTAATGGTGCCCACAGAGCTGCAGGAGCTCACTTGGCAGCTCATACGGGGCTAAGCCTGACAGAAAGGCTCTTAGAAAATAACTTACTGCACCAAAAATAAACACAAAAAGCCCAACCTTCCTCACACTGAATGGGTGGCAAAATTGCTCTCAGCTTTATGGGAGTCCCAGGACATTGTCCAGGGCTTCCCCAGCCAGCCCTGCCATGGGATGGGGTTAATTGCTTGAGGTGTGGTGGGAATTGTTGGGTGTGATTTAATAACACTCTACATCTAAAATAGGAGGGAGGAGAAACTAGCTAAGCCGGAATAACCCTGGCCTTGCTGTGGGTGAGGCCAAGCAGGATGCAAGGGTAAAGGTATCTTATCTGTGCTGTGTCCTTCTGTCCCCAAGGAGAGCTGCTGGCCACCAAATGTCCTTCCAGCCCCACAGCCCACCCATCCAGGACTGTCCCAGGCTGCTGAGGTCCCGCTCTTGGCTTCCTCACACATTTTTCATGTCAGTGATCCCTCTTGTTTGTGTGAAGTGGAAATCTGTTCCCAGGGAGGAGGACCAAAGGCTGGGTGCTTTAAGCCCCCATACTGTGGGCTTTGGGGAGTTTCTGGTGATGTTTTTGGAGGAGCTGCCTTTCTTTTTTCTCCCATTGGAATACAGGTTGTGCCACAAACCACAGGGCAGAGCAAACCCACTGCAGGTGTGGGCAGCAGCCGCCCTGCTCCACATGGCACAGACCCAGGAGAGCTGGGCTACAGAAAAGAAGTTGCTGCTTAACACCATGTGAAAGTGCTTCAGCTGGGGACACCGCCATTTATCTGATTTTTCAGGAAACTAAGTCCAAGACTGAGTTTAAAGCAGTCAGCTGTTTGCAGAGGGGAGAACTGTGCCAAAATCAGGAAGTTCTCAGGGCTGCTGAAGCAGAAACTGCTCTTTCAAACCACAGAATCTAAAGAGAAATTTAAGGGAGCCTGGGCCTTCCAACAAAAATTGTTCTTTTTACATAATGAGTGTTTCAGCAGTGAAGTGACACTTTGCCAGCAGGACTTGGAGCACTGGGAATGCAAGGAATGCTCAGGAGGTGGGAGAGCAGTGGGGCTATCACAAGAGCTAGGAAGATGAATTAAAAATGTGTATTTCAAGCGAACTTCTATAGTTTGGAAAAGAGTAGGGGTTACTTGAAAAGCAGGCTGTGAAGAGATGTTTTAAACTCCAATCATGTTACGGTGAAAAGTCCCAACCCAGGGTTGTGCTCACCGAGGCCCCGGCACATTGTTGTGCAGCACATTGCTCACTGCCTTGCCCTCCCTTTCTGTGAAAAATGTGTTTATCTAGTGGTGGCCAGTGCTGTGTTTACCCATTATGCTGTGACAACTGTGTCACTGTGTGGAAACCCAGGTTGCATTAGCAAAACTAACAAAGCCAGGGCATCTTTGCATTCCCTGCCTTGTCTGTGTGGACTGAGACGAAACCCTTTTGCTTTCTTTGTCTCAGCACGGCCTTGGAAATGCAGCAGAAAATTCCTCGATTCCCTCCAGCCGAGCAGAGACTGCCACATGGGCAGGTCCATGCCTGACCACCAGTCCTCTACGCCCCAGATGTCTTTATGTAACCCCAGGCCTGGGACCAAGATTAGCTTTCACCGGAATGCAGGTTTGCAGCTATTCCAGGACGGCTCTGCAGGAAGCCTTGTGTGCTGCTGGAGGGTTTCATTTCACTTCTCTGTACAACTTGTAAAAGGCTTCTTGGAAACCAGATCTTTGCATTTTACTCTGTGTTCACTTATCTGCCAAAAGCTGTTTTGAGTTACTCTTTCCCAACCAAATTAAATTAATCCTTAGGTAAGAAGGAAACAGCAACAAGTACTGTGTATCTTTGTTGAGAACTCACCGCTTCTAATTACGTTTCCCCCTTATAAGCTTTAATATCGAGGACTACAAAATGAGGTCAACCTCTATTAAATGTAATGACTTTCCCTGTGGAGCTTGCAATGAAAACAGCTTCACAACAAAGGCTTCTATTTAAGGGAGAGGAAGTTTCTATTACAAAGTAGTCCCCTAACTTGGTACAGGGGCTACAACAAAGTGAATTTGTTGGCTACAACAATGTGAAAAGATTTGGGTTGAGGCTTCAACCAGTGCTTATCTGAGAGAAAAACAGGCGAATTAATACATGAAGATAGGGAAGAACAAAAGCGCTGCTGCTGCAGGAGCTGACCTAGAATCAGTCTGGCATGCAACATCTGTGACCCTGAGCCACACCAGGGCCACCAGGAGCTGCATGCACTGAGCAGGAAGGTAATAGCGAGAGCAGCAGGTCTGCCTTTCCCTTTTTGCTGCAGGCTGGACACAGTTCCCCATAGGTGCCCCAAGATCAGCCAGTGTGGCCCTGAAGGAGACAAAATGAAACTTATAAGGGATACAGGAGCTACTTTTGCAGAGTGGGAAGAGCACCGTTTGGTGCTGTGCCGTCTTGCTGGGCAGGTCCTGTGTGCTCCGGGGCAGATCCTGCCCTGCCCAACCAGTAAGCCTGCATATCTCTGATTTTCAGAGGTGCAGTGGCTCAAACTGGCTGTTTGGTGCTCCTGTAGCTATTTGCGGGGCTTTTTGGCTTGGTATTAAAAGCTAGGTAAGCACGATGCTGTCTTAATAACTAAATTCTCTTTTACACCAGAAATGGAGGTAAACATCGCCATAATTTTTTAAAAATTGCTGTTGTCCTGATGGCAACTTAACCACTGCCAAAGTTTGCTCTTTCTTTAAGGGTATTTTTTTCTTCCTGCAGCCTTGCAGGCAGGAATGTGCCCTGCAGTTGTTCAAACACTGCGGCTGCCAAGAGCAGGAGGGTGGTTTTGGCATCAGCCCTGCAGCCCGCCCGAACTGCGCCGCGCTAAGGCTCGAGCGCGTCGGGAGCAGTTCGAGAACGGCAGCCGCCGGCTTTTCAGCTCTGGCCGCTCTGCTCCCCCCTTCTCTCCCAGCTCAGCTCGCTGTATTAGGCTCCTGATCCCCGCAGCCGGCTGGAATAGCATGTAAATGATATTTCACTATATGAATGCCCCGGCGCTCGGTGACGCACTGCAGCCTCCTCGCAGGAAACACGGGCTGACCCTGGGGCGCGCTGGGAAGCGGGACGCGAATCAACCTTCTCCGCCAGCGGCGGTGCTCGCCCTTTAAGAAAAAAAGCCTGCAGTAATTTTCCATTACCCTGCACGGTCCTGTCTACGTGGCAAGAATTGTTTGTGCAGGCTGGAGCATCACGGGTGAGACGCAAGCCCCAGTCCGGCTGCCGTTGCCTGGCTACGCGCTCGGCATGCCGGCAGCACGCCAGGCTCCTGGGAAGCACCTTTGTTCCCGAGAAGGGATTGGAGTTGTGTTTTCGTGCCGAAAGCCGGGCACAAATGCTGCTTTTCTCAAGCAGCCCGGCAGAACTGGGCTTTTCAAACAGCGCGAGCCAGCCAAAATGCTCAGTAATAATAGTAATAATAATAATAATAATAATAATAATAATAATATGCGTGGAGTCCATTTCTTGTGGCAGTTTCTCTTCCTTTGCACAAGGAAATATCTTGTAATGAGCTCGTGGTGTTTGTTTGCTGTTGCACTGATCATAGCAGTCACTTAACCGAGGCAGAAATACTGTCAGCAAAATCCTCCCCCGCTCTCGTTCTTTCCATCTAATAAACCAGACGGATCGCTGTCGTTCTGCAACTTGATAAGCAAGTTATTTTTTTTTAAATGTAAGCTCTAGAGTCCTGAGAGGAGAGTAGTCTGAAATGCCTAAAATATTTCAAATGCCGCCAGCAGAATCTGCAGCAGCAGGAGGAGCAGGTCTGTGTGCTGTCCCTGCTTGCTGGAGCTTAGCTTTAAGTATGGCAGCAGCGTCAGTGCAACAGGCGTTTCCATGATGAGCATGGTTTCAGCTCCACGATAGCTTATTTTATCTGTTTGAGGCTTGATACTTGTCATTAACAAGAGCTCTGTGTTCCTGCTAGCAGCCCATGCTGCCACGGTCCCTTGCAGCATCAGCAGCCAAACCTACATTGGTAAATGTCGCACAAACAACTGTCCCACCCCACAAGTCCCCCCCGCTTAGGTAATGCTGCCACTTCCCTTCTGCAGCAGCTCCAGGGACCCTCAGGAGTTGCTCTGCAGGAGGAATGAATCAAGATATCATTTTGGGGTGTCTGTCTACCACTGGAAACCTGATAATTGAAAAAATTGGCATAAAGTGGAACACACCGAGCATCAGCCTTAATTCTGCTTCATGGAGCACGCAGCCAGAGGGGAATTTTGTGCTGGCAGTTCTGGCATCCTTCATTGCACAGATGAACAAACCTCACCCAACAGAGCCCTGGCACAGCTGCACAGGGGACCACCCACCCTTGGGGAGCTCCACATGGATCGTGGCTGTCAGGCATCTCTCCTGGGCACAGGCACAGCCCGCCCTGCAGCCCTGTCACCCTGACACCTGTGTCTCCTAACCACAACCTCGCTGAGGTTTGCAGTTAAGACATGTTGGTTTCCTGCAGTTTCTCTCGCAAATTAGCAGCGTTCTCTGCTTTCTGGGCACCTTTTTGGTTCTGTTTCCTCACACCCAGCCTTTTCTACCACCTCCTCCTCATCCCTGCTTCTGAGGGCTCTGTTGCTACCACCCAGCAGCTCAGTTGGTGCCCCGACCATCTGGGGACCTGCGAAGGGTTCCCCACCTCCGGGAGAGCCATGCGGAAAGGGTGGAGCAGGGCATGTCTAGAAGCTGGGCTCCGTGCCATCCGTCACCTGGAGTATTGTCAAGGGAAGCGTGCCTTGTCTGATGGGAACGACTGAGCAGACATTTAGGAGGGTGAGTTTCCTCATCCCTATGTCAAATTTTCCCATACGGGTAACTCGATGGTTAGAAACAGCACCTTATCCACATTACACACTGCTTGGCTCTCTGCTCAGTGAACTTTTGTTTTATCTGTCCTTGGATTGGTTTTTGTCTGTTTGTTTGGGTTTTTTAAAGTAGACTACTGCCTCAGTATTAAAAAATACGTGGTTTCTAAGAAAAGATGGGTTTGGCTTTTGAAAACCAGTTGTTAGTAGTAGCCCTTTTCCTTTTCAGTGCGCTTTCAGAAGTGAAAAGCAGTACTTGGGAACTCCTTGTTTTTTCAGGAAGGCACATAAACACAGAGGTGTGCAAAAGAGGGTCCCTTTCCCAAATACATCTGCCCTGTGCTGTGTCTGCTCTAGCACACCACCACAGCCGCCTGTGCTTGGGATTTGCTCCCCATAGGAAAACGCAGAGGATCCTAAGTGCCAGGAGGAGGATTTGCCTCCCTTGTTTGCGCAGTTAGGAATGTGGGTGAGTCACTGCCTTCTTTGAGGAACGAAACCTTCCATACCTCATGCCTTTGTGTGCTTTTAGACCTGCAGTGCTGTTGAAGGTAACTCACGCTCCTGTGGCTTCTCTGGGGCTCAGGTTTAACATCTGGTTTCACGTTTTGTATTCCCTTCTTAAAAGCACAGAGATGCGACTGCATCTTCCCACGTGTACTCCAAAATCCTGAAGAATTTAGGAGATCAGAGCAGGCAAACCCCCAGCCGGTCCCCAGTGAGCGAGGCTGGTTTCCAGCACAACCAGTGCAGCGGGGTGTGGCTCTCGAACAGCGACGTCCCTAATTAAAGGAAGCAATTTCCAACGACAAAATTAGCACAGTCTTTCAGGTCATTTTGTTTCAGGAAGGCAAGAAAAGCAGAGAAAGAGAAAATGTGCGAGAAAGACACAAATCCCAGAGCGGAGTTTTCTAACTTTTCTAGCTTTCAGCGATTTAAGCTTAGGGACCTGCGGCCATTTTGTGAATTAATTATCTGGTTTCAAAGGTTTTTAAATGCCTTAAATGATATTCCTGCTTTAGAAAATTAAGTCCTTACTTTATGGAGATGCTTGAGTTTCAGTTCTTTCTTTTATGTTTTGCAGATTGAAAAAATATATAAAATACTCTTCATACATAATTGTGCCATTTCCTCGACTGCAATTTGACATCTAAACCTGATTTTTTCCCCATATATAGTAGACGGTTTCATTCTTGGTTTTTTGGGTTTTTTTCGTACACTATAGTCTGCCGGTTATTCCCAAAAGCCCAGTATTTATATTTATTCCATAGCAAGCATGTGACTGGCATGACTGCCTAATTATATCAAAATGACTTTGAGTTCCTTTTGTTGCAAAATGTTCCAGGGCTACAGATACATTTTGAATGTGTAATAAACTCCGGGTATTGAGATTACAAGAGAAACTATCTGCAAAAATCCTATGGATTAAGGTCATGCATGAGATTTTTAATTCTCCCTCCTGTGAGGTTTGATTGCAAGATAGTGTGCTCCCACTGACTTCTTAAAATGAGAAACCTTGAAAAATTGACCAGATTCTGTCAAATTTGCTTTGCTGCTAGTGGAACTGGAGGTGTTGAAGAAACGGGGAGCTGTGAGGAAAGGAAGAAGCAGAGACCAGGAGGGTCAAAATCCCTGCTGGTTCACAGCTTGGAAGTGAGGAAAGACACCAAGATTACTTTTTTTGTTTTCTGACACAATTTGATCTACTACAGAATTCACTATACGAGAAGGGGCACCTCTTCCCTGTGTTGCTGTGACCGCAGCAGTGTCTCAAGGCTGTGGTTGGGACCAAGGCTCTGTTGTGCCAGGCCAAAGAATGTGTCCTTGAGGGCAAAGGATGCAGATGGGAGAAATGTGAGGGGCAGAGTGGAGGTTGTGGGGGGAGCACCTTAGTCCTATGGAAATTCAGTCATATCTTCCCCTCCCGAAATGTATGTATGATCAGGCAATACACCACAGAGACTTGATGGAAGGCAAACCTCGGTAAAACTCTCTGGGGGACAGCCAGTCCCCAAGGCCACTGCTCTCCTCCACATCTGCCAGGAGGTGGATTCAGTGAATTCTTTCTTTTTTTCATAGAGGTGGCCATTCTTCTGCCTTTTTTTTTTCCTCCCCATAAACTACTGAAAATCATCTGATGGGAATATCTTCTAGTAACTGATTCTGTCATACAAATGGAGTGTATCCTTATAGAGAGCAAACCACCCTGGGTTTATGTTAAATATGGATCAGCTGCATGGACTCCCTCTCCAAAAAAGGTGTGGAGGTAACAATTTCACCCTGTTGCAGACATGATTAGTCACTCGTGTCCTTCATGCCGTCTGTAACTAGGGCATCGCTGCTGCCTCACTGCCTGTCCCAAGGGACCTGGGTGGTTGTGCAAATGCGATTGGGCTGAGGAAGGGGTGGAGAAATGCAGCTCTCAGCCCAGGATATTTTTAGTGAATGCAGCTGTGGGACGCAGCAAGAACAAGAGAGCTCTTGTATTGCCTGTGCTCTGACAGCTCACATGCTTAAATAATCTGCTAGTTTCTTACCCATATGTTTCCTCCCCCTGGTCCCCAATGTTTTTAATTTGAATGTAAAGTTATACTTTAGTCAGAATCCTTTCTGGTGCTTAAAAGTGAGATGTGTTACAGTGTCAGCCTTGCTACAGCCCTTCAGACGGGACAATCTGCAACTTCCACGGGGACTGGACTTTCTCCATGGAGAGTAGGGAAATCTGACTTCATCTTTTAGGGAAGGGAGTGATGTTCAAATATGCCTTTCATGTGCACTGCAGAGCTTGCTTGGGTGGGAACAGACCTGCAGCACTGGTGCGGCCCCTCCCAAGCAAATAAAATCTGCTTCTTGCCAGGGCTGCTGAGCTGGGATGCAGAGCCTGCTTTTGGCACCCTGGGCCCTTCTCTGAGCTGTACAAACTCTGCTGGTCCTCCTGGCATCCCTGGGAGTCTGATCCAATATTCGCTGGTGCGTCATGGGATAAAAAAGGAGGACTAGAATAGGTTTATTGGCCCGCTGGGTCAAGCGGGAGCAGGTTACTGTTGCTGTGCATTAGGACTGATTTATCTGTGCTCTCTGGCCATGTTCAGTCTTGCCCCCAGAGAAAAGGATCGAGGCTGAGAATTCCCTGTGCGTCTTCTTCCCTGGCTGGTTCAGTGGCACGAGCTGGCCTGCCTCAGGCTTTAAAGGTTTACGACAAATTAAACTGCAGAATATAAAAAGAATTTTTTTTATTTTTGTCTTGCTCTGATGGGGTTAAGGGGTTGAAAAAACAAGACTGGTGCAGGGTAGTGCTGTCTGGATGATGGAGACATCATATTTAGAGGGAGACAGACTCTGCCATTGCTTTCCTACAGCTTGTCCCACCTTGCGGTGTTTTTCCACCCACAGCAGCATTGCTGGGAGATGTTGCAGGCACACATCCCTTCTTTGGCAGGGCAGCCCTCTGACCCTTCCCAGCCTGTGGCAGGGACCTGATATCCCCATCGGAAATGCAGCTCCTGTGGGTGGCTTTTATGGTTCCACCACAGGCTGGCACTGATCCTGAAACACACCCAGCTTCTATTAAAACTCTGCTGCATGTGTGCGGGATATAGCTGTCTCACCTTTGCATGCTGTCATCTAACATAACTTCAGTGGCCAGTTTGTCTATCAAAAGTATTTATTATTAAAATATAGGAAAAAAGCATCTGTGAAAAAAATCTGTACGAACTCGATGCTCTGGGAGCCCACATCGTCTTTTGTGTCTCAAATCCCGCGGACTCCATGCCCGGACTGGCTTTGTTTCAGCAGTTAAATGGTTAACTGGAGCACTAATTGGCTCTGAGCGCTCCAGCCCTTTGCAACAGATTATTGGCATGCTGGTAGGAGCAGCTCCCTTCCTTCCCTTCCCCCTTCATTATAAAAACATGCACTGTAGAGAAACCAAATACCACATGGCGCCGTGCGCCGAGCCCGTCACCGCTCCCGCTCCGTGTTCAGTACAAAAAGTCCTTTTATATTTGGGAAGCGGAGGGAGAAAATTCTGGAAAGGGAAGATCGTGGCGATAGCGGCTGAATCGGCACATTTATTTACAGTGTGCAGGGGCGGGAGCCCACAGCCCCACACACCCGCGTGGGGAGCAGTCCCGGGGGGCTCCGAAAGCACACGGGAAAGGCCCTTCCATGAAGGAGAGCGCTCCCCATCAGGTTTCGGCTTTGCGGAGGGCTCTCGGGACGTACCGAGGGGCTGAATGTGAAAAGAGAAAAACAAAAGCTTTGCGGGGAAAAAAAATAAATAAATAAAAGAAGTTGCATTTCTGTTTTCCCGAGGAGCCGGGGGCGTTTTGAGGCAGCTGTCTGCAGAGGCAGGCGCCATTTCGTGAGGCAGCATTAATGCAGCGGCAGGAGACATGTTGTGTTCGTGCAGTTTGGGTTTTAAGGTTTTTCTCCTTGGTTTGAAACAAGAGGCTTATTCATCCTGCTTTCACCCTCATTCAGTCCAAAAGCTTTCGTTTTTTTAAACTTGAAGGAAAAAAAGTAATGACAAGCAGGGAAAAGTTATCCTGAGGGTATCACAGTGTGTAGGCAAAATCAGGTCTCTCTCCAGGAGACAAAAAATCTTAGAGGTGTGCATGGTTCCAAAAATGCCATGAAGGGCATAGGGAGGATAATCAGGATGCCACTGTGACTGTGCACCCAGCCCAGGTGTGCAGGGAAAATGTGGTATATCAGGCATGTTTTAAAGAGAGGATTTTTTTGTGCTATTAAAAAAAAGTCTGGTCTGTGCACACACAAAACTGGCCTTTTGTGATTTAACACGAGCTGACTTGACTTCCAGGTATTGAGATACTAGTTTTGATGTAAAAGCCAGACTATTGCTAGTGCTGCAGACCTGCTCTTTTGATCAAAGGAGAAAATAGGGATTGTGGCAGGAGTGAGCTCAGGCTGATGCCCTTCAGTGCAAACTCCTGGAGCAAGCTGCAGCATTTTAGTTAAGGGCCTTTGGTATGGGAGTTGACTTTTTACCACTCCGGGACCTTTCACTTGCAAAATGCATTATAAGGCTCATTTGTTTAACAAGTCTCTGGGAGCTGGAAGAGGGAGAATTAATGCTGGCATTTGGGAATACAACTGATAGTGCTGCATTTGATTTTGGTTTTGTGTCATTATTTTCTGGTTTCAGAGTCAGGAAAAGCTGCTCATTTATTTTTCATGTAGCTGTATTTTTTTCCTGACTTCTTAAGGAGGCAGAGCTCACAAAATCGTGCTGTTATAGGCCTGGAGCTTTTGATCTGACATTCAGTTTCAACAAATTTCTCTTCTATAGGTTCTGCACTTTGGGGGAGGCTGCAGATGATAGAGACGAATCAGTGCATCTGCTAAAGGAAGAACTACAAAATGAGTGCAGAGGGTCTCTGCTCCCTTTTCTTGCTGACCCAACAATGAGCATCTCATTGCCAGCTGACCAGTCCGTAATGTGTAGCTCGGAAATGTCGCAGCCTCTGCTGGAATATGGCACAGGACTGGGAATGCTGCAGCAGTGCAGAGCACTTGGGTGTGGGGCTGCTGACTCCCATTATTTCAGCTGCTCACAAAAGGCTTGAAAACTTCCAGCCATGGTATTCAAATCCCAACTAGGTTTGCAAGGAGTATTAGTCATATTTAAGACTCCTCCACATTATGTGCAGTTGAATTTTGCAAGGCGTTGCATCTCCTCACTCTGGGTTTAAAGGTTCCTTTTCAAGCTTGTCACCTGCAAAGATTTCTGTGAGACGATGATTCCTTCTTTACAGAAAAGCCTCTTTACCCCCTCAAGTCCATTATTCTCTTGATTGGCCTTTTATACTCTGCTGCTAAGGTTACATTCTATCTGCAGTTCAAACATAACCTGGGTGCAGTGCACCTATCACCAGCAATACATGAAAATACACAAGTGAAAAGCTCTAAGTGTGACATTCATGCATATCCTTGGTTTGTTTGTCTAAGACTGTGCATTATAATGATTAATATAAAGCATAAAATAGTTTCCATATATAAAAATCAGTTTTCCAGCATATACTAATGTGCCTTTTCGAACTTCTTAATTAGGTTATGTTTTCTCCTAAACTTAATTCCATAGTATTAACACTTGACTAGACTTCAACATTCCAATTTTGGTTCCAATTTTCAGTCTGTACAGTGTGTGTGTGTATATATATATATGTATACACAAGAAGATAATCCTTTATTAATCTTTTGAGCAGAACAGTTTTCATTTGTGCAGCAAAAGTCCTGTCCCTGAATGTTCATTATCAGCACCTGATATGCTAGCCTGGAGCACAATAGACTAATAATTGGAGTTTAAGGGGGAAAAAAAAGCCAGTTATTAAAGTCACAGTATTTCATATTCGTGCATGTTACGATTGTAAATTATTCAAGCATTTGCCTTTAGCTCCTACATGGATGAATTTCTGCTCCCCACACATTTTTTTCCCCAAAGTGCTCTATGGTTGCCTTTGTTTTACACCCTAGGTTGGAGTATTCAAATGTACTGTTTAATACCAGTAGCATGTGTGGCTTGTTACCAGAAAGTCTGAGATAGTTTCTCAATTAAAAGCGTTTTATTTTGACCCATTTGCTTCTACTTCTGTCTAACATTTGGTCTCTTCATAGTCAGTATTCTGTTTTATGGAAAAGTTTTAAAGGTGTACTGAAGGAGAAGAATAAGAAGTGAAGTACCTAGCACAATTTATATTATTTCTTTTGCTATTATTAATAAAAATATGAAAGAAAAAAAATGTTGGAGAAAATAAAAGGAATGGTGATGCAATTATACCTGTATGTGCAAAGCTACAACGTGCTTGCTCTTACTCTTGAAGTTTAGACCTCTGCTTCAGGTTTTCTTGCCTGTCTACAGACTGCATTAGTTCATTTCAGTTGCATTTTCCAAGTACTGGCATACAACTTCATCCCTAAATTCACTTCATGTGCTTCCAAATCCTTAGGACAACATTCGGTTTAGACACCAAGAAAAAAACTGGAGTGATTCCACGGGCCTAAATGTAATTACTCAGCCCTGAATTAAAGGCACAGGCACATAACTTGTGCCGCATGTGTTTGGAGTAACAAGAAGAGATCAAAATCTCAGCTTTTTTCAGTAAAGTAAATGTATCTACACTTAAGACCCATTTGTAGAGAGAGGTGATAGATTTGGATTAGACCTATGATTAAATCTTGAAGAAAACAAGACTTAGTTTTGGGCACATAGAACCTTGTTGGGATCTTCCTCTGGGTGAAATGGCAATGACGGTGGCAGTCAGATTTTTCAGGTGGTGATGAGGCACTGTGAGTGTCTCAGCCAAGACGTCTCGTGTTTGCTCTGCTGCTTTAATTGCACAAAAAGCCATTGACCTAATTTTGTGACAGGACTGTACCAACAGTGTTTTCTAGGGCTGCTTATGTTTTCTCACAGCTCACCGCCTAATACAAAACTTTGAGTATTAAAAGAAAAGTGCACTATGAATGGTTTTAATCTGAGACAAGGTTGTCACCCTTAACGGCTTGGTCAGAGAGAGGGGGAATGTTTGTTTCAGCGTGAAAATCCCATCTGCAACAGTTAAAGCTGGTAATTGCAGAGTTTATGTGCCTGACATGCTCAGAGCTGCTCCAGTCCCTGGGCTGCTGAGCTCTCTGAGTTGGGTAAAGCACTGGCAGGAGCCAGTTCTTAATAAATTGACTGTAGGAAGAAAATAAAAAAGCTCATGGGAAACATCAGCCTGACACAGGAGCTGTTTCTGTTCAGGTGACTAATCCAAGTGTGTTGGTGCATCACTACAGCAAAAATTGATTGGACTCCTCATCTAGCTAGTATTGACAAATATGAAGAAGTTTGTTTTGAGCTACTACATAAGGGGTCTTTTATATATGTAGTGCATTACAACAGGGTGGTTCAGTGCTTTGTCAGACTGTCTACGAAATAAGAAAAGTATATGCTTGTAAGATTTCAGAAAAAAATGTACCATTTCTTTTCCCTGCATGTGGCAATTTATTGAATAATGCATCATTTTGTCAACTTTTATATAGCAATCAATAAATGCCCTACGGTGCTACCTGCGCATGGGAGACAAGAATGAAGATTGTTATGGAAACAGGCTTGAAACTTGCTTGAAATAAAAATCCCAGTTCTATGCTTGTGGTTTTGGAGGCCTGGGCTGTTTTTCTTTTCATTCTAGAGTAGCTGTAATTTATCTTGTTCAATCTGAGTGAAATTCCTCCTGTTTGTGAGGCGGGTATGAAACCCTTTGCCTCCAAAACTCCAAGATCTACCAAGAAAATATAGTTGTTGTTGTTGTTGTTATAATCATCATCGTAACTTTCCAAAGTCTCCACTAGAACTTAACTGGAGAGTGAGTAAAAATTAAAATTAGAGCTTACAGGTGGGAACTTTTTTATCCTTGATTTTGTCGTGTAAACACATATTTGTACTAAGTCTGTTTTCTCTTTTCTGACTGTATTCCTCAAACACTTAAGCAATCCAACTGTACTGGCTTTTGTTTGCAGGAAATAAGGATGGACAGATAAATGCCTTTGGAAAATGAGCTTTAAATGTGCATAAGGAAGTAATCATGCTAGAATTTCAAATTATCTGAACCTAAAAATTTTTAGTTTAATTGTCTATATCTTCTAAAAACATAATTTTGCAACTGCATTTAAAATAAAGATATTCTGAAGATTTGGCTTAAAAGTTATAAAATTTTCTGACTCTTTGTGTAACAATTCCATAGCATATTGGAAAATGGGAGAAACGGATCTATTTTGAAATGTGAAATGGGATTAGGCTCCCTTAATCATGCTGATGTGTTTGGGTTTTTTTTTAAACAAACTTTTGATAAAACAATGGCCACAAACCACTCCTGTGACTCTGCAGACTCTATTTACAGCCAGAATGGTGAGATAAAGGACACTGCTTGCCGCTTCTACCTTCTAAAGTGATTTTAAACCCTATCACCACGTCTGATCCTTGTATGGTTCCAGTCCTGCAAGTTTCCAAGCAGGGAACTTGATCAGTGCAGAGCAGTTCAAGTGTAATCCAGGTCACAGCACCTGCCTTGGTGTGCTCTCCCTCTGGCATTACAGTCGCTGGCAAGGTACACTTTAGTTTCTTATTTGCTTTCAAAGGTGATTTCAGCAGTCAGCAAAGTTGCATCATTATTTTTTCATGTAAGGAGACATGTAATACCTTGTTAATGTTTTTATAAATTCCAGTGTCTAAGCAGAGACAGGTAAGATGGTCTGTATTTTTCTACCATGTCCCAGTCCTCTTATAAAAGTTTTCCAAGCCAAGCAGAATAGTTTGTTACCTAAAAGGTGACCTTGAAAAAACAGAGCATTGCATACCAGAAGCAGGGGCTAAAAAAGGAGTAAAGAAACAGATTTGTTGTTCCAAGCTCCAGTGGCTTACTTTAAGAAGCAATTAAATATATTATTATCCAATCACCCACATTATTTAAGTTTGAAACAGCCTAGAGTTTTAAACTCATAAGATTTCACCAAAATAAGGACTACTGCATCTTTCTGACTTTTCTTATACCTCTAAGGCTCTCATTTAAGGCAATAGCTGTGTGTTAGACATTGACCAAATGGAGCATAAATACCTTGACTGACATGATCTCTGTTTCTTACATCCAGTTAAGATGGCAACAAGAGATAGTTTGAAAATGATCTGTAATAATAACAAACAACTTCAAGTTTCAAACTTCCTTAAGAAAAGTGGATTTGATTTCCCAAGAAAATTGTGTGTATATTCCCTAGCGGAGTTAATATAAAGTATAACTAATCCTCTCACTAGACAATAGATGCTGGTCTGCTATTTGCTTTATTGTATACAGGAACTCATGCAAAACTGAAACAGCGAGGTGTGTCGGTTGTTAAGGAGCTCTTAGATCTAAAATTTGAGCTCAGGCCACAAGATCACGTGTACAGTAACAGTACTGACTCTTTGATGCATTGGGGCCAACAAGTTAAAAATATGCTTAGGAGAGACCATTAAATCCTACAAAATATGTTGAATCCATTTCTGACTTCCATTTCATCTTTATACTTTTTATTAATAACTTGCTTTTCTTTGAAAGCAGGAATAGAAACAGCTGAATCTTGGTTAAAATTGCTTCGTTTTGAATTAATTGAAAAAACACTGGGGTTTGGCTTAGATTGAAAGATTTTTTCTTTACCATATGTTTATAACACTGATAAGAATTTGTTTCTAATTATTCTTGGTAATAAATCTTTTTCTTGCTGCTCACAAGGTTTGTCGTTCTGAACATGAGCCCTATAAAAGTGCTAGTAAACCCCCCCTATTAACATAATCTCAGTTTTTGGTGTTAAATTCTGGGAACAAAAAGGGCATATGCAAAAGTTCTCTCTATGTGTGTAGATGTGTTTGCAATTATTCATTACTGGCTGGAGCAAAAGTCTGGATTTCAGTTCCAGTTCCAGACTTGGAGCAGAACGAGTTCATTGCTAGAACTGACTTTTATCCTTGCTGCTGCTGGGTTTATTGCTTGTCTTGTGACAGTAGCAAAAAGCTTTAGCTGGGATCAATACACTGTAATCATCTTCACCAGTCACACAGGGAACTTTGTTCCATGCTTCCAAGGTGAATTTGTATCTACCTGAGGAGATACAGTGATTTTAATAGTGAATTACTGAGGAAGGAAACATAAGGGGGAGGGGGAAGCAGATTGCTTGTTTGACCAACATGTTACAGGTTACATACAAAATCTGAAAATAGAGCCCTTGCATGATTCAGAACAAAGTGACGACTTCTATAAGCACCAGTTTACCGGATGTTAAATGCCTCCCACAAACAGCTTGCTGTGCTCAAAGAGCATTCCATATCCTGATTGCATATTCTCTGTCAAAGTAATCCAAACTATTCTGTTTGGCCTGGGGCCTAAGAAATTGGCATTGATTTCTTCTGAAAAGTGCGAGTTTTGGTTGAAGAAAAATTTGGTGACATCTATCAGTCTTGTTCAGACTCCTGTTTTCTACTTCAAAAAGCAGATAGAATAATTAATCATTTTGTCCAATATTTGCGTTTCTAACCATTTTGTCCAATATTTGCTTTTCCATTATATTTGAGTCTCCAAAGATCTGTGGGGTACAGAATAAACTGCTTCACCAATCTCTTGGTGTCCTCTGGTACAGAGGGCAGGTGGGGAAGGGACACTGCCCTGTGAGATCACAGTGTGCTTTTGTACATTGTCCCTAAGGGATAATAACATGGGGCTGGGGGAAGGAAGAAAGGTTCTAGAAGAAAATAGAGTACCAGAAAATCAGGTTCTGTGCCTCCATCTGGAATTCCAGCCACAGACGCAATCTCAGAAAATAGTTCCCAAATTAGTAATGGAAACATTAACTTGTCTCATTATTTTCAGACGTGTGGTTCATAAAACATGGCTGAAGTATTTGGTCTAATGATACACAAAGGAAGAAAGTGTGTCATCTCGAAGAGAAGGAATGAACTTTATAGAGGAAATCGCAGTGTAGAAATGCTGGATTTAGGAGGAAAAAAATGGGGTAACTGCAGAGGCAGTAGGAATGAGACTTTTGTTCCACTGTTTCATTAGGAAGAAGAATGCAAACAGACTGTTCTTGGTAAGAAACAGCAAAGCTGTGTGAAGGGAGCAACAGCTCTGCAGAGTGACTGTACTTGTGCTCACCTCCATACACCTCGCTCGGGGCCAAGGAACAGAGGAGGTCATGGATACTCGTGTAGGGCTTTTTGGAGCTGCTTCAGGTCTTGGTGCCCAGGAAGCAAAAGAGCAGTGCTGTACATATTTAATGAGGATATTAGACTTTGAGGAATTTTTTGGTTACATGTAGCAGCAATAGAGTAAGGGACTTCCAAAAACATTTGTCTATAAATGTATATAGGTATATACATGTGTATTTTTTTAAAGAGAACAGTCTATTACACTAGACAGCCTGGTTTAGTTAGAGAAAATCAGATAACAGTCTGAGCACACAGGTTAGGTCTTGTTCAGGTACAATCTTAAACTCTCCTGGCTGGAATCACACTACTCTTACAAAGCATAATTATGTCTAGAATGTCTGATCTCTTTTCTCCCTTGTTATTGCAAGTGATCACACATATATTTTTCTAGAAATGTACTTGTGTTTTGGGAAGAAACCAAAGAAAAGCTGGAAATTGTACACAGAATTTCTAGTCTTGGTCCTTGCAGTGGAGTTTTACCATGCAGGATCAGCTGAAAATGCTGACATAAGTAGAAGTGCTGTTGCTGCACCCTGCTTTCATCTACTGGACCCTGCCTCATCCTTCACCCTTTTTTCACTGCTGGTGGTTTTCCAAGGAGGACAGCATCTGGGTTCTGTCCATGCAAGTGCCTTCGCATACAGTTACATGTGAGCAGTTCCACTGAGGGAAGAGAATTGGCCTTTGCAGGAATCGAAATGGGAATGAAGTTGCAGAACAGGCTTTCTGCTATCCATAGTCTCTGTAGACCAGAACTTCAATAATTTTTCTTGTGAGAGGGGGGAAAAAGGCCTTTTTCCCCTTTTCAGTGAGAAATTGCATTGGCTTTTTTGTACCACCCGTGATTCCTTGACGGGAGGTTCCCTTGCTGTGGCCCGATGGTAACACCTTATCCCACTGTCTACAAGTAGTAGATATCCCCTGCTATCCTATACATGAGGTCAGCTTTTCTCTGTGTTTTGGAAGGAAATACATCTCTTGGCTCAAAGTCATAGGGATTGATTTTTTTCAGCTGGCCACTTCCTTGTGGCTTTTCCAGGACTCGGCTCAGGAGAGAGCTGTCAAAGTCCAACTGTGTGATTTCAAGTGCCAGACTTGGATCCTGAGGCCTTCCATTATCATCTGAGGTATTGTTTCTTTAATTCAGTCATAATTACCCAGGTTCATTAGTATGAAAAAGGGAAACTTAGACAATTTCTTTTTACTTCTAATGGAGTCACCTGGGCAAATGAAGGTGAAAGGTATGCATATCATTCAAAGTGACTGCTGAAGTGTATAAATATCAGTTCTGCCACGTTTGCTGTGTGTGCTTGTCGCAGAGGAACACCATAACTGGGGCTGGGACAGCATTCATGGCAGTGACCAGAAATGTGAGGGATGCCTTTGCATCTTGCTAATACCCGAAGTGGTTTCCATGGCTGTAGTCAAAATAGGAGACAGTGTCCTGGCGAGGCTGGCACACCACAGTTTCTATGGTGTTGGCTAAAAAAAGCAGGATACCTAGTTTTATTTGGGTGTCGGTGCTGTTTCTGAGCAGCAGTAACGAGGGATTCATGTGGCAGACAGGCAGGTGACTGGGTTGTGCTGGCTCTGTGCTCCAGCCGGAGCTGAGGGTGCACAACACAGCTGTGTGTATCCCATCAGAATAGAGGGGTTCGTGGCCTCACTCTCCGTGGGGAGCCTGGCGGGTGAGCTGTCCCTGGGCCCGGCGCATGTCAAGGGCTGAAAACAGAGGTGGTGTTTGTGGCATGGCGGCAAACGGGGCCGTGAGATGCGGGGCGCCAACAGCCAACTCGGGGGCTGAACCCCGCTGTGTGTCAGTGCGGGCAGGCGGAGGCTTGAGGAGATCTCTGGAGTGGGGTCTGGCAGCGCTCGGGCCGAGCGGGGTGAGGGCAGCGCTGGGACAGCACAGGTGGGATGGCCCGGCCAGGTGGGGCTGTGAGGGGGCGGCGGCCGCTCCTGCTCCCGCTCCCGCCTCCCCCTGAGGGGCGGCTGCTGCGGCCGGCGCGCGAGGAGGCGGCGGGAGCCAATGGGGGGCGGCCGAGGCGGGGAGTGCGGACCAATGAGAGGCCGCGGCGGCGGAGCGCGCGG
>VZTZ01041457.1:2457661-2538241 GCA_013400955.1 Drymodes brunneopygia
CCCCCCTTCCCCCCGCCGCTCACTGAGGGGACCTGCGGGTACCCTCGGGGACCCCCGCCCGTGCCCGAGACCGGACTGGGCTGAGGGGGAGCAGCGGGACAAGGGGAGCCCAGGTGACCCTCGGCGGCTGCGGGCGCTCCCTTCCCTCTCGTACAGCTGCCGGAGGGCTCCGCACGCCCCGTCCCCGGTGCAGCCCCGGGGGGACCAGCGGCGGGTTTTGGCTCCCCTGTGCAGCACCGGGCACAGGGGGGGCTGCAGACCGCTCCCCTCCAGCGCAGCGTGCGAGGGGGGTATCTGCAAACCAGCCTGGAACTCCAATGCAGCAACGGAGGGAGGGGGGAGAGGTGAAGGCTGTACGACATCATCGGTGAAATGTCTAGCCCCGTGTCTGTGTAAAGAGCGTTTCTTGCCCGTCGCTGGTCGGATTGGGATATGTTTTCGTAGTTTCTAAGAACAAAGACGCCATGTCCTTTTCTCTTAAAAATAAAACTTGGAGTGGTTTTTTTGTGGGGTGTTGGCTTTTAACTCTTTGTAAACCAGTAAGGGAGAAACAGGCTGCGGATGAGACAGATTGGTACTTTATGAAACAATAGAGAGAAATTGACTTCACTGGAGAAACAGCAGTTCAGGTGCAGAACTTTAAAAGAAAAGTGTTAGAAATTACGTACAAATTTGATTTTGCAATTAAAACGGCAATGTAGAAACTTAAAAGCTTGAGAAAAACAAAGCTCGGTCATGCCAAGTCTACAGTTTAAAGTTGGCAAAATACTACAGTTGTGATTTAGACGACGCTACAAAAAGAAAAGAGAGTTACTTAAATACGAATTACACGATAAGGAAACGGATAAATTTGTGTCTGGCATGGAAAGCTTTTAAAAAACATTTAATGGGTGTCAGGTTTGTTTTTAGTATTCAGTTTATAGGTTTTTCAGGGATCTCACAGTTACTTCTCTTAACAAAACATGTTAATCGTCGTTTGTGTGTTCTGATAATTTAGAAGTTTTACAACACCTATTACAAGACTTCCTAAAAATGCAAGTTTAAATGTAATGGCTGACGTTTGTTTTGGGTTGGCTCACATTCAGCAATTACCAATTTAAGGATAAAATTGTAATTCTAAATGTATAAGAAGTCTGTAGCAGAGCAGGAGGTAAATACTAAAAACTTTAGTGTTCATTGGAGGTTGTGTATAGCCATATTTGTTGGATTTTAATGGTGTACGCTTGTGCAAGGTTATAAAAGTGTGCAGATTTTAAAGACTGCAGTTAGAGGTAAATCTACATTTTTCGGTACTTGCTCTGCAAAGAGGAATCTTGTCATTGCAACAATTCAAGTTAGCCCTTTTTTTAGAAATAGAAATACAAGTTTCAGCAACCACTGGACTTCTGTCACTTTTATGCAAAGTGTTCAGTGTCTTTATTTTAGATTTGGATTATGGTGGTTTTATAACCCCAGCAACAATTCTGCAGTGTAGAACAGGTTCTGACATACACACTTTGCCCTAAAGAAAGTTCTAGCTTTAGGTGGGTGTCTGCTGGATTGTTCCTAAGTATATTAGCGGATAATTTTTTTAAGTAGTTTTGACTGGTCTCTTTCAACAGCTGAAAATAAAATAGCAGGTAATTGTCCAGAAAATAAATTGCTTGTAATTTGTAATGTGTTTTATTTAGTAGTTCTGCATCGGGTTTTTTATATTTAAGGGTGTAGGTGTTTGCATTTATGCATCTTTTAATCCAGCATGAAAATGTTTTTTAAAATTGTGTAATTACAGAATGATTCTACACTTCTAGAGTATGAAGTAGTGCTGGTGTAAATCTGATTGCTGTAAAATAGAATGTGGCTTTTTGCAAAAAGCAAGGAAAGTTGGCTGGAGGTAGTGCAAATATGGTGTTCCTTGTGTTAAAAGAGCATAGTTTGAGATCTGATTAAACACTGAAGAAGCTGAAGGCTTTAAAACTGTATTCTGAAGGGCAGAAAGGATGTTTTTTTGGGAGATGAAGTAACTTAGGACTTAAAATTCTGAGAAGCTGATGACAGAAGCCATTTTAAAATAACCTTGCTATCAGTAGAGGTTTTATTTAATTTTGCATAGCCTACTTCTAAAGACTTTAATGTGGGGAAAAAAGTAAAAGTGCTGAGGGATATTGTGTGACAAATTACTCAGAAAAAAAAACCCCTAAATTGGCATTTTAGCTTTAAGTATTTCAAAATTAAAGTAATGAGACAGAAGAGCAGACTGCAGTTTTTCATGAAAAACACAGATCATGTGTGTTGTATGTCAGTCACTCATCCCCAGTGGGTTTTTCTTAAGCCAGTAATGTACAGCCACCCATACTTTTATTTTTAGAGTTCAGTTCAGAAGGTAGTTACTGCTGTCATGAGTTTTTCCCAACTTAATAATTATCTGAAGATTGATGTATTTCAGGCATGTGACTTATTCTGCTTTTCTAAAGCAAAATACTGAAAATTTCCATACTTTGTTTTTTCAGGTAGAATTTTGTGAACAGAACCTTATTTCCTGACTGGCTTCAAGAGGATTCGATTCGTTCATGCCTTAGTTTTCTTAGGTAAGAATGGTTATAGCTTGTGTTAATATGTTCATTTCCTTGTTATTTTTTTGAAACTGGAATTTGCCTTTTTGCTACTGGGCAGATGGGAAGGAAAAAAAAATCTCATTTTTGTATGGAGGGGACACATTTCATAAATTGTCTGGGCTTCTAAAAAGCTTTTCTTTGCAGTTACAGGTAGACTGTCTTCAAATAATGTCATGTTTATGTGCTGCCTGGGTATAAATTTCAATTTACTTAAGGCTATTTAATAAAATGGTTTATTTTTATAATATATGGATGCAGATATAGATGCATTGTATTTGGTGGAAAAGTATTTGCATATTAACTGAAATTCTGCATATCCTGTTTCACCAGTGAAAACCTGCATTAAACTTAGAAAATTGTTTAGATTTTGTACTTAATGAGTTTGTAGCATTAATGTTTGGGGATATTGTAGAATTTGTATTTGAAAGTAATAACCTGAGACTTCAGGGAATTACAGAGAAGGAGATTTTGGGGGCCCAGAGACTAATGCTTAACGACGATAGAATATTGGTATTCTACTGTTGGTAAAACTTTCATTTATTCAACATCTCCTTTATGTATTTTCAGAAAGTTTGTCAGTCAAGAATATTAGGACTTAAAGAGCTGTCTGTACCTTGTTTTCAGACAAACCTGGTTTTGTTGTTTTTTTTCCTTTAAAGGCTATTACTGGATATTGTTCCAAAGATTCAGATGACTGGTTGGGCAAAAGACCTTGAGCAAAATTCTGTACTGTGCGTGCCAGGTACGTTACACTGTGTTGCGAGTTTGTTTGTTTTGTGGTTTTTGGGTTTTTCTAATTATCCTGGAAACAACTTTTTTCAAAATAAACATTAAACATTTAAGCTTCAGTGTTTTACCTTGTTGAATTTATTTTCTTTTGAGCTTGGTGCATTTGGAAATTGTTAGTATGTACATACTACAGCAATGTTAATGTCTCCTGCATCTTCGAAGACTTTTATGGTCACTCATAAGCACAACCATTTAGCAATCTGCAATGACCGTGTTGACACGTGATAAAGCCAAAGGATTGTCATCTCCTAAGGACATTGTCTAATCAAACTTCAGAAATGCTTTTCCTTGGTTCAAGGTATTGGTTCATTAGCAAGGGATACTCATAAGAAATTGTTTATACAATAAACCTAAAAATTGTGGTTTCCTGTAAATTTTACTCTAAAAGCCTAAAGCAGTACCCAGTTGTTAGGAGGTATCTTGCTCTCCTCCTTGCACTGTACAAAGCAACTTTTTAATGTTTATTATTTGTTTTTACGCTTAAGATTCTGCATTTAGGATTGGAGTGACATGTTGCCTTTGAGTCAGGCTTTCACCACTCTGTAATTAAAAGTGGGGGATCCTGTTTGCCTGTCTTATCTGGTTCCTTTTCACAGCTTCCCATGCTCACGTACTTTAGTGTATACTCGGGACCTCAAAGCGTAAGGCGTCTTCATGAGGACATGTATCTGGATTCTCAAAAATACTCATGATGATTTAATTTTTTAAATTACATAATTCATCATGATAACCAAAAAAATACAATTGTGAACCCTCACCTGAGTGTAGCTGTTCTTTTTGGCTTGGATAAAGCCTTCAGCCTGTTCATAGAAAAGAAATGTACACAACTTTCCATAAGCTTTACAAAAATGTCTCTTAAGGTTGTAATAAACCTTTATCTGCTGTGAGTCACTGCTGATGTGCAAGGTAGTGTTCAAATTATATTTATAGCTATTGGACATGTGCCACCATCATGGATGTCCTGCAGCAAACACAGCTAACGAGCAAGCTGATATGTCAGTATGTTCCTGCAACTTCAGTGCGTCCGATGGGAGGTGTGAGAGCTAGAAGTTTGTGTTAGAAATTATCTCATACCTTAAGGACAGCAGGACATATCTAAAATCCCACGTGAATTTTCAAGAGGGTCAAAAATCACAGATACTGCACAGTCTATTACAGTAAAGGCAAGACCGGTCTGAGTCAAAAGTCTGATAATAGTGATGGGATTGAACTTGTCAGACTCGACTTATATTTCTAATATTAAATTCTGAAATGTCTGAATCTGCAATTTCTAAGTGATGTGCTCTTTAAAAAAGTAGAAAAGTAAAAATTAGAAAACCCAGTGCTCAAGAGCAGATCTTGGCTGATCTGAGCATTTTATGGTAACTATGAAATTGAGCACTTTGATATTAAGGGTCTTGCATCTTTCCAGTATTGTCTGGATGCTGATTGTGCTGAATAGACATTGCAATAAAACAGCTGTATCTGTCCCTTTTGTGAGCTCTTTGGAGCTGCCTTTTCTTGCAAGAACAACTTGTTTTCATCGAAGGGTGGCTTCACCTCTAGGTTAAGTAGATCTCAGTGGGTTCGATGCACACTACTGGGACTCAAGGGAAGTTCCAAGTTCATGGCTATGCTGCAGTGTGCTCATGGGGATCGAGGGCAGTCAGGACAATCTCTCAGGTTGAATCCAAACCTTTTCAGTAGAGGAGGCTGTTCCTCTGTGGGGATACAAACCCGTTGTAAGGATTCTCACAGAATTTATTTTTGTAGCATTGACAGTTTACATGGAAGAACATTGGTACGGCGATATGCATCGTCTTTGGCAAAATACTTTATTAATTAAATACTAAATACAAGAGAAAAATGTGATACCGAGTGATAGCTTTTAGGTGTCTGACCTTGCCTCTTGCTGTAAAAGAAGATGTACAGTGTGATGGTCAGTGCCAGTCCTTGGGGCAAAGGAGCCATGGACCTATGAGGCTGGGCATGTTTTGTGTGGTGTAGGCTGTACTGTACCTCAAGTGTCTGTAATTTTAAAACAAAAATAAGCCACAGCTATTACACTACATAGAAAAAGTAAATTCATGTTTATTTTTAAATAGGGGCTGGATTTTTTTTTAATCACCCAGACTACAACAATTATGGCAAGTAGTCTGATTAAAAGGTTTTGACATTAGATATAGGAAATACAGCTGTTAACATGAAAGGCTAATTTTTTTTCCAGCCAAGACTTCTATTTCCAAGCTATAGTTTCTGGCTTGTGGCATAAACCTGTAGCTTTGGCCTTTTTTTCTGTAGTTTAAGAGTGAATGTGTTTGAGATGTTAAAAAGTCAAAATACAGGGGTATACTCTGTAATAGTGGAAAAAGTAACTTGTGAATGAAATGTTACCAATATCCAGGTTGTTTTTGCAAAACTCATTGTTTGGTTCGTTCACTTACTTCCAAGGAGAGAAGTGTCACTACTACTACGTGATACCACTCTGATAAATGTAAGATTCCTTTTGCGCAACTGTGCTGAGGTCAGAAGAACACAACTCTGGTGGAGTCCTTGTAGTACTGTCATTAGGGGAAGATGTTTTGTGGTGGCAGCCATATTAAATACCCTCACTAAAGTTTCTGTCAAACTACTGTAGCTGGTTGCTTCCTCTAGAACTAAAGAAAACAAGAACCAACTTGAAAGCCATGAAGGATGTGTAGCTGTGCCGTGAATTATTAAAAACAGCTGAGAGCTGTAAATTGAGAATCTTCCAATCATTAACTTTACCTGTCTTCATGTATTAGATTGTAGTTTTTAAGTGGCCATTTTTGAGTGAAATGATTAAAAGGGCCTAAGAAACTCTGTTTCCCTGGTTCATTTCTCTTGCCTTGGATGACTGGTGGATGCCTCATGGATGATCAAGTCCAGCAGCCATGTTGTGTTTCTTCTAAAATGGTGGACGGGCACTTTGCAGAAGTTCTGTGCTTCCACTTAATAGCCACTGCTTGTGCACATTCAAATACATTTTAAGATAGTAATAAATTTTTAAACTTCTATTTTCACATGCATTAGGATATTCTGCATGCTTCTGCCAGTCAACTGCTGTATTTTTTTTTGTAATTTCCCTTTTTAAAGGCTTTTTCCATAATAATAGTTTCAAGTAAATTCCATCAACAAAGAAATTACAATCCTGTTCATCCCATCTTTCTTGCTGCACATCTGAGTAGCTATCAGATGGAAGAGAAGAATTTAGAGAATTGCACACTACACTGTCACTGGATAGGTTCGTTAATTTTTGCATGTTTGAGGCTATATTTCAATATAAGTAGATTGAGTGATCACAAGAGAAGCGGTTTGCTTGCATGTGTCAGAAGGATAAAGTTGAATGGCTCATTTAATGTAGTTGAAATTCACAGTAAAAAGGGAGTTCATGAGTTGTTTTAGAGTTTTAGGTCTTTAATTTTGCTAGCTTATCTTAAGGTAACTGTGATTAAAAATTTATTGATACAGATTTCCTATAAGCATTTTGAAAGTCACATTTCCACATTTGGACCTTGCCCATTCATGAGTAAGTTTGAGATAGAGTAGATAATTTGTTCCACATAAGTGTGTTACATAATTGCCCTGCATCCAGCTGATACCTCCTCTCAATAAAAAGAGCCTTTCATTTTCTATTGTGAAGGGCAAGTCAGTTTGCTTAAGCATGCTTCCACTTGATGCCAGATTGATCTTTTTGAAAAACTTCAAAGAATATATTTTTTATTGTTTTTTCTTAATGGACTTGTGTACAGGACTGGGTCTGAATTTCCTGGTTTGTTTGCAGGTTCTTTAATAACAGGTTCCTTTGTATACTTTATTTTTTTTTAATAAAAGTAACTTCTGTAGTACATGCTGTGAGCTGGGAATGCTTGGGATTTTTTGGTTTATTTTTTTTCATGTGAGGGCTTTTGTAATAAAAGCTAATGCTTGGTCTTGTAGACCTTAAGGTCTAGATCTCTTTTATTTTTAAATTTATTTTAATTCAAATGTTTTAATATTCCATTTTCCCTACAGATATGTTGAGGAATTGATTTACTCACTGTAAGCAAAATAGCTGCTCTTGGTTGAAGCACTGGTAGGTAAGTTATTATTCCTAATAACACTTACTTTTTAGCTTTAAAATAAACCCCAGCAACCACAAATGGCTATAATGTTTAAGTGGCTGAAGGTTTTGGCTAAATACATTCTGAAGTTCGTTAGTGTGTGGCCATGTGTGCATGTGTGTTTCAGGAAAGCTCAATTAAAAGGACCCTGGGATCATTCCTGCTGGGCTCTTAGGAAGTGAGCAATACTTGGATAGTGCTCTCTCCCTGTCTGGCTGCAGGACAGCTTTCAGATCCGATTGTAGTTCTGGGGGCTTCCGTGATTTGACTCCAGATTTCACTGAGAACTTTTATATCACAGTTTTGCTTGTTCAGAAGGGTTTTTGGTATGCAGATGTCTGTCTCTAGAGAGGTACTACACACAGTTTGGATAACAAATGGTGTGGAAAGTATTGCAGGAAGAACTTGCCATACAAGCATCTTGTGTTGTCCTTGTGCTTCTCTCAGGATCCGTGAGAGCCTTTTAGCAGACAGTTACTGTCTCCTGTTCTACAATTGTTCTGTTTCTGTTCTTCATTCATAAGCTCTGGCTTTGCACAAAATGATAAATGCCAGTACAGTTTCCTGTATTTTTTTTTAAATTAAACTGCTAGCTGATAGACTTGAAATTATTCCTCATATAGTCAAAACATAAAATTGGCAGGCTGGAGTAGATAAATTAATTCAGTTCTATACTGGATGAATATAGGGACAATTTTTTTCTTATTTCCTTAACTAAAAGGAATTTGGTCTTGACCTTTTGTTGTCTCTGGCACATTTTGTGACTTTCTTGGGAGTTGCCTGTGGAAAGACACAAGTCCTTTTGTCTTCCTCTCTGCTTAAAATTCAGACTCCTTGATTCTGCATATTTCATTAGGGCATCCATTGCATTTTGTGTACATGTATTCACTTTTTTTGTGGGAAGCTCTTTTCCTGTGGCCCTGTGCTTTGTAATATCTGTTTTTCTTTAAGAGAAAGTTTCTTGGAGCCACTTCTTTTAGTGTGACATGTGCTACCTGATTGAGCAAGGCCTTCCTTAGGCTTCAGATAGCTTGGGAAAATGTTGTTCCAAGATGCAAATCCACTCATTTTGTGGCTGGATGACAGTGAAATTTAGCTGTCCCGTGGCTGTGTTTGTTAGCAGAGGCCCTCCAGCAGCCACTGCCTTCTGCTCTGCCTCAGGTGCTGGAAGAGAAGCTGGTTTTGTACTCCAAAATCCTGTGCTTCTCTTCCACTCCATGGTATGGAGACTAAAGTAGAGCCCTTCTGAAAAGGGAAAAGGAGTATATTAGGGTAAGGGGCAAGCCTTGCCAGGCCATGTTAGTCTGGCCTCCTGCTACTTCTGGGTCCATTTCATTTTGGACCAATTTTATCACTTGAGTTTTCAGTCCTGAAGCAAAAGTAGACAAAGAAGTAGCAGAAGATTTCATGGACTTTGAGGAATTAAGTTTTTAATGTTTGTGCACAAGCCCAGTCTTGATAAGTATTTAATCTCTTCTAATACTGTGGTCTGTAAGTTTTATTACTTTGCTCTTTTAGAAGTCTTATGTTATGTTTCCCACTGCAGGTGTATGTCGAACAGCATATTTCTTGATCTGTTTCTTCTCCAGCCATTCCTCAAAACTCTTCCTGTGCTATCCACTGATGCCTTCCTAGCCTCAGTCACCTGCTAGGATCTCTAAACATGTGACTCATGTTGCATTTTAATACTAATCTTCATGTGATTTCTCCACCTTTCTATGTGCATTTTTCTTTTTTTCCATTGGGTTGTAAATTAGCTGTTGTCAGATCTTGCTTCTTGAGTAGAACTTTGGCTTTTCAGTCACACACTGAGGGATTTTCAATCCTTTTCTGGTTTACAGTCCTTACCTAAAGGAAGAGCAGAATGTGAAACCCTTAATTGACTTAATTGAAACAGTTTTCTACAAAAGAAGTTGCTTCAAAAAGCAGTTTGAAAACATTCAAATGGGTGGATCTTAAAAGATCTGGTGTTGGATTCTCTGGTTAACATGGTGTTTAGTTGAAGCACTGATTTTTATTTTTAACTCCTTTTTTTTAAGAGAAAAAAGAAAATACTTGAAAACAGCCAGGAGCTTTATTAAAGCAGGCATACTTTGCTTAATGCAATGAAATTTATTATTTAAAAATAATGCCCACAAAAGAGTGCATTTGTGAATAAAATCACATATTATCTGGAATTAGCCTTGAAATCTGGCAAACCTGGCTAATAGCCTTTCTTACCTAAAAATACTCAGACCTACATGAGTTGTGCTTTTTCTGCTTTGCTTAAGGAACACCTAATGGTGGTAAAAGCAGACATAGGGCTGTCCAGAGCACTTAGTTCCTGCTAAAGACAGAATAATATGACAGCCTTAGCTGTCAGTAAAGGACACTTCTTTCCTCCAGTGCAAAAGTTACCAGGGATGTCATTGAGAATGAAACCTTGCTTTAATGAACTTTGAAGTGTAGAACTTGAGGTTTGGTTTGCTCAGGACCTCATTCTGTCCATTCAGCTCCCTCTGTTGGAGTGAATTCCCTTTCCCAAGTAGGTCACCTGGGTTAAGAGTTGAAGCCTCAGATTTCATTCTTGAAACGTTTGTAAATGTATTGGTGTCTTATGCATGGGTGTTGTACGTGTTGGGCTTCAGTCTCGCACTTTCAGGAACGCAGGGTTACAATGGACCTGAAATGGCTGAAGCCGTGGGTTTGGCCATAAGGGGTGTCTTTTTTTGCTGTGATCTTTTAATGCGGCAACAAATAACTGCTATGAAGCTCAAGGGAAAAACATTGTAAACTCAGATGTTTTGGAATTGTTGCCTTGAACTTTAGGGAGGTTGGGAATGGATGGCATGGAGTGTCAACATGTTACCAGTGATTTGAAGGAAACTTTGTCAGTATTACAGAGCTACTCAGGTCCCTGATTTATCGTGACCAAAATACAGTGCTTGGAAACCAAACCAGTAACTAGCAGATAACAGAAGCTTGAAAAATGGGCAGATGCCTAATTGATTTTACAGAAGGAATGGTAGACTCATGTCATCTAGGAAAAAAAATGGGTTTTTCAGTATCTACCTCAAGTGTAGGATCACTGCATATGTCTTCATGGAGCAGTGTATTTTTATAACATTATTGAAATTTCTTACTGAAATGTGCTGTAATTCATAAGTAAACAAATGCCGTGAAATCTTTTAAAGCAAATATAGATTTCACAAGTGTAGAGGCTGCTGTTAATATTTTGGCCATTCCTATGGCATCTTTTTGATGTATAATAACTTGGAGAACAAGAATGTGTTCTTAATTATAATTACCTCATCAGTTCTGTTTACTGCTAATTATTTTACAAGGTTTAGAGAAGAGTTTAAGATGAACGTCACGGGGTTACTTGCAAAGTTCTTTGTCCAGTCCAATGTAGGTGAATCTAGTAGGGAACTTTGCCCTGAAATTGCTTCTGGCAGGTCCTGTGAGTGTCTAAGGCAGAAGGCTGACCCAACTGGAAAGAGCTTTTTAAGGGTGACTAATAGGTAACTAAATGACCTTTTTTAGAGGTGGGGAAAGTTGATGTCAGTAATTGGATTTCTATATGTTAAGCTTATTAAAAATAACTAAAAATTATTTTAATGTTCTTTTTTATGGGGTTTCCACTGTATGCATGTTTGATTATGACAATAATGGACAACTTTGTGGTGGTTATTTTTTTCATGTTTTGATACCTAGGTCAAGGCATTACCATGAAAAAATACTCAAAATCTTAATTCATCTTCAAATGCTTAAATAGATTTGAAATCAGTTTAGTGAGAATTGGGAAAAAACCAAGCAAAACCCACAGCAACTGCAAAACCAGCTTATTGTGAGGGGAAGATACCTTTCAAAATATTTAATATCTTATTTTAACTTAGGATGAGTTGGGTGTTTGAAACAAAACATTTCTTTAAACTTCAAAGTTCAGTTTTTGAGTGAAATCACCAGATCCCATATTCCACTTCTATATGCAGTACTTTCCCATTGTATTTAAAACAAGTCCATAGAACAAGCTAATCAGGACACACTTGTGAAAGTCAGACTGGGGCTTGTTGCATTGCTTCCAGTGCTCTTTGCTGTAACTGGTTATTTTGAGGTGAGGCTGGGGAAGCTGGGATGCCGAGACAGAGACCACTAGATGGCCCCACTGGTTTTTGCTGGGCCGTGGGTAATTTCTGCATCCTTTGTCAGAATCTGCCCAGGATTATCAGGGAACAGAGTGGTGGTGAAGTTGGCTTTCAGACTAAAATGAGGTTAAACCTATACATATTCAAAAGAATAAATTGACATTGGAGTGCAGATACTCAAAATCATGCAGACATTTTAAAACCCTTTTTGCATGTCAGCCCTACAGTCAGCATTGGTTTCAAAATGATGGTATTGACACTTAGTAACTTCCTGTATTTAAGTTTTGCATATGAGGAGGAGTAGGGTTTTGCTTGAAGTAAATGGAACTTACATTTCTTGGAAGATAGGAAGATGGGAACATGGGGTTTGTATTTATCCATGTGGATGTTGTTTGCTCAGTTTTTTCACTCACCTGTGGGCTTGGTTGCTGTTATATGATGAGCACAGTTGGAACATGAATCAGGAGCCTTGCTGAAGGCAGCTAGTGTGACTTGTGACCATTTTCATCTGATTTCTGATGTGTCCTTTCCCACCAGTAACTAAACCAGTCATTCCATTTGCTTGTGTTTGCTGTTGCACTGTACATCTTTCATGAGCTGGAAAACTGGGTTAAGATGGTGAAATGTCTTGTCTCCAGTCGCCATCCATCTGTAAGAAACCAGTTTTCATTGGTTGTGTTGGATCTGTGTCTTTGAAAAGAAGAGCTTGAACAGTACTTAGAAATGTTGGCTTGTTACAAGAACCTTGGTGTTCTGCTAAGCCATGTCAGCTTTAGGGGATGGGCCAGTGCAATGAAAATGGTTGCAAGAGCAAATCTCTTAGATTTCACACCACAAGTTTCTCTAGTGGTTTAACACTGAAGAAACTTCAAATGGAATTCATGGATCCTGAAGGGGTTCTTGGACTTCTAGTAATTTCTCCCATTCGTTTATAGTTTTGGTTTAACTTTCTATTTTTGATCCTTGAATTGATTATTTGACATTGTTTCTGATAAAAATAGATATTGTGGACTATGTAACATGGAATGAGCATCAGTAACATGTTTAAATTATCTTCAAGGTACAGTAGTTGAATGTCTTAGTTTAAAGCTATGATGTATATTCCAACAGCATTTTTCTTCTAATTTTTCATAAAGAATCCATTCAGATGAAGAGTGTCAAAAGGAGTCTACGAATGAGACACCAAGATGGCAGTTCCACTGGGGATTGAGAGGTTGAGGAAATGGACTAATGCATGAGTGCTGGGATGTCTGTCCAAGAAAAGGATGTTAAAACGTGGACTCTCATGTTATTAAACCAGAGAAGATCTGGGTTGGGACCATCCTATCAAAATGGACTTTGCATTTGAATTAATCAGTGACTACCCGGTGGTGGATCTGTTTGAGGAATGGGTGGCAAAATTTTCCTTTTGGGTTGTTTGCATGGCAGGCAAATTGATTTGGTAAAAGATCTGTTGCTACCCCTTTTGAGAAAATGTAATTTTTAAAGTGACTTTAAATAAAAGGTTTTGGTTTATTTCACACTTTGTGTTTGTCCTTTCTGGTTGAATATTTTTTATTGTGTTGATATTGAAGTGGGTTACATTTTTGGTTGCTATTAAACTGAGAAATACTTCAGCTAAGTACTGAAGGCGAGGAAAAATTTTGTGCTATACTTGATTTCAAATGTGGTTTTCATTTGCAAATTATGTTCACTTTGCCATGACTTGCAATGAATTTTTATTCGCTGGCTTGTTCATTCAGGTGCTTAATATGAGGGGTTTTCAGTACTTGGCCTATTGTCAGGGCACTGCTGCTGAACTTTGTGAAGTTATTTTAAGATGGAATTGATACCAATTGAAGGCTGAGAAAATATGACAATAAAGGAGTACTTGAATGTTTTGTGTAACTTTCTTAGGTACGTTCTTGGGTTGTGTGTGGGTACAGAAACTTTTCAACAGATTTCCTGGACTACAGACTTCCTGTACAGTCTCTTTGGTCTTAAAATTTTTTTGTGCAAGTGTCCAATCTGCTTCACTGCTCTTGCATGTAGCCTTAGTGTCGCGATACTGTGCCATGTGTTTGGTGAGAAAAAACTGACTTATTTTTGATATTGCTGCAGATGACATGTTAACCTTTGCAAATGAATTTTAAAATGGTTCTAATATTCGAAGTCATGAATTCCTTACAGGTTTCTAGTGGAATAATTTAACTGTTGCCACTTCTTTTCCGTATGTTTCACCTGAAACTCTAAGTTGTCTTTGTTTTGTGCTGGAGGGCCAAGATGATAAACCTGGTGCTGAGATAACCTTGATATTATCTTTGAAAACCCAAACAAAATCCTGTTCATTGTCTGTGTTTAACCATTTGCCTTGCTCAGACATTTTTGGAAATACCTGTTTTTGCCATGACGAGTTGCTCATGCCTGTTCCATCCGGCCATTTTGGTGGTACATGCTTGCCCCAGTTCGGTTTTGCCATGTGTTTTTTATGGTGGAGTTGGGTACTGGGACCAGCTTGAAGGGTTTCTCATTCAAATGAGTGGATTTCCTTGGTGTTACCCAAAAATGCTTGGAATGGCTTTGCACTGTGGTTTTTTTTTTTGTTTTTGCAGTCAAGGTGCAAAGAGTCTTCTGTGAATAATTGGTGAAGTGGAATTTTTTAAAATGCCTTGTGGCATTGGAGAGTTCCTAATGAAACCCCTTGTGGAAAGAGGATAGATGTTTGTAGGAGATGAATGGCAGGTCTGTGGAGGAATTAAAGGGGATGTGTTGGTTCTGCTGGTTGAAGCTAATGGTTTTGGGCTGTTGGGATGCTGTGCTGTGGATGTTCCCATAGAACCCCAACTTGGCCCTTTGTCCTACAGTGGTCCCCCAGTGGCTGATGGCTCTGTCTTGTTGTGATGCTTATGAATATGCAAGATGTCCTTGTGCTTTAAGGAGTTGGGTTTGCTCGTGGAAGACAACTGGTAGTCAGAATCAAGCGGTCAGGGGTTACTTGGATCCACCTCCATTCCCTTGGTGATACATCCTCTCAGTTCCAGGATGTTGTGTTGGAGGTGTCCATTGATTGATTTGCAGTTCTGCAGCTTGGCTATCGTGCAGCTTTAAAATAAATTTGTTATGTTAAAATCTGTTAATGACCATGAATGGGTTAAGAAAGTGTGTTAGAAACAAGCAGTTTGATGGTCTTGGACTGACTTGACCGTAGTGCCTTGGCGTAGCTGATGGAAATGGTGTGGCTGTTGCATTTGAGCTTTTGGGGGAAACCACTAGGGAGGCGCTGTGGAGCTGCAGGGCAATCTCAGTTCTGTGGGCTTGGCTTGGGAGCGGGTGATGCTCCTGTCCCCCCCTGCCAGTGCCAGCACTGGGGGGCAGAGGGGAGAGCAGTTGTCTGGGAATTCTGCCACTGAACTGGGGGGAAGCTGCCCCTTGGGTGGGGTGACTCCCAGGGTGGGCTGCTGCTGCCTGCATGGCTGTGAGCTCCAGTTCCATGCCTTCAAAATGGCTTGTAACAGCACCACTTCCTGTCCAGGGAGGAAGTAATTTTAGCCCAGGCACTGAAATATTTAGCAAATCTTTAAAACAAAAGGCACAAATTCCATTTCTTTCTGGCTTCCAAAGGGTGCCTGAGCCACATGGGGTTAAGGTGCCCCTTGAGCTGGGGTAGTTGGAGGGAGCCAGGGCTGTGGGGTAGCAGGCACCCTTTAGGTGGAGGCTCTCTCTTTTTTTGGTAGAAATGAAGGGGTGGGTCTATGGTACATCACCTGAGTTGTGGGGTAAATGTAGAGAGTGTCAATCAAAGGCAGAGCTCAGAGCTGGGAAGGAGCTCTAGATGGCGGCTGTGCCTTAGAGAGAGCGCGCTCAGCTCCGTGCCTTCCCCAACACTTTACGCAACTTTCCCTAACTTTCGGGCAGCCTCAGGGGGCCCCCACAGCCCCTTGCCTCTCCTAGGCACTAATTGGGGGCCGAGCGGACCTTTTTCGGGCAGAAAAGCAGCTTTTGAGGGCTCCCTTTTCGTGCCTTGCTGGAAAGAAGAAGCCGTGGAGAGAGCCCAGGTCGTTGTTTTTCCAGCTTAGAAGCCATGGCGTACCTCCATTTTTGTGCGCTCTCCTAATGAGCTTTTTCCCCCGGACGTTTTTGTACTAATTACCGCTTCTTTTGCTTTATCGGCGGCATATTTTTGGGATTAGAATATATATTTTTTTTTCATTTTCTGAAATTTGTTTTTTATCGGTATAATTCTAAATATTTTGGATCTAATGTTTTTCCACTACCCGAAACTAATATCGACTTGGTCCTGGCGGCGGTGCATGGATCAGGTAGGTGAGCAATTAATAATAATAATTTTTAGATTTCTGCCGTTTTGAGTACTTTGATTTTCGACGGATTTGTGCTGTATTGGGATGACGCAATAAGATACAGAGATTATTTGCATCCAGTGTTACTTTGGGAAAGTTTGCAGGATGCTCCTCTCCTGTGTTTATTCTCGGATTTTTCTTGTAAAAATGATTATTTGTTTTAAATTCCGGTTTGCCGTGTTGATCAGTGTTGTGTATTGTTATAACAATATCATTGCAGCGTCAGGACTTTGTTCCTGATAATGAAAGCCAGTGAAACGAACTGGGACCTTACCTTTCTTTCAACTTTTGACAGTAAATACCTGGGCACAGGACTTCAAAGCAAACAGACACCCCTGACCCCCTTTTAATATTTAAGAATAAAAAGATGATGAGAAATAAGGACAAAAGCCAAGGAGAGGAGGGTTCAGTCCACAGCAATGCATCGAGGTATGACCTATCAACTTTCTTTTTTTTTTTTTTTTTAAAAACTTTCCANTTTTGTAAAACCTGTGAATACCCTGTTTACTTTGACAGCCTTGGGTTACTGTCAGTGCTTAATAGAAAACATTTTACTGATTTTGCTTCCTTTTTAAGGAATGACCTTGAGATTGTTAGCATGCCACACCCTAATTTTTTTTGGTAGCAATTTCTGAAAGTTGTGTTGTGACTTAAGGGCCCATGTCCTAGGCAAAAGGTACTGTACCTTTATTCAGGGCAGCCCTTGCCCCTGTATGATGTTTTTCTAGCTTTTGAATTTCAGTTTTTAGGTTTTTTGTGCTGTGAAAAATGACCTTGTCGGTTTAGCCATTGCTGCATTGCACCATTTTACATACAAGGCAAATTTTTCTTTGAAGAATCTCAGAAGTCTAAACTTTAACTGAGGGCCATACAGAAGCCTGGTGTAGTAGTAAATTATAGTAAATAGGCACAAGAAAAAGTTTTATGAATGAAAAAAAGCTTATTTTAAAATATAAACTGGAAAGTGCCTGTTTGTCGGATACCTCTTGCTTCAAATTTTATTTGAGCTTGTAGAACTTTTGATTCTCTTGAGGTATTTTAGAATATTTTTATACAATTTAACCAGACTTTGTCCTGCTGGTGATGGCATTTTGTATCATAAAATATACACTGGTACTGTTAACAAGAGGCACCAAATGCTTTGCTTGTTTTGTTTAACGTATTTTTGCTCCGAGTATTTTTATTTACTTTTGTCGAGTAATGAGATTCTTTACAGATTTTTATAAACTTAACTTTGATGTGGGAAAAGTGTGAAATACTGAAAATGTTTGTTTGCTGGGAATGCAGAAGTACAATTACCAAATCGCTCATTTTGTATTTAAAGGGTCGGCTCTTCCAAAAATTGGAAATTACACTATATGCATTTTTGTTTTTCAGTTTGTAAATATTACTGAGTTTTGCATTTTGTTAATTTTTATTGAATCTTGGCCTGTTTATTTTTCTCTGGTCTTGTCTTCCTGCATTTTTAACCAACATTAATAAAAAAGAACTCTGAACTGTCTGTTGTATCACATGTGCTCTATGTGATGTTCAGGTGTTTGAATAGTATTCCTGATGTCCAGTATTTAACCTTCCTTAAGCACACGAACTTGAAATAGTGTGGGAATATATACATTATCAAATTACTGTAACCTTTTAGTATAAACTTGGATGGTGTTCTGGGTGTATTAAAATTGCAGTCATATTTTTAATTCTAAAATGGATATGGGTAAGTTAGTTTGAAATTATTATTAACTAAATTAGCCTCAGGGATTGTTGAAGCATTACATGTAGCAGTTAAACAGAGCTTTTCTAATAATGCAGTATAAAAACATCAGATTTTCATAGTGTGCTTTCTTTACTGTAAATGCTCCACAGAAAATACTGTGTAAAAAGTCACCATTTAAAAAAATTATTATTCAGTTTATATAATTTCTTACGCTTTTTTAAAGTGGAGATTATCAACACAAGCAACAATAGGCATAATTTGTTGGGGAAATTGAAAGGAAAGTATTTTATCAGTGTTGCAAAGCAATAGGAGCTAAAGTCTGAGCCATGTAGCAGGAGTCCCACAGGGGGTTTTGTCCTTAGGGGTATGAGATTTTCAGTGTCTCGTGTGCTTTTGGGGTTTTCATTGAAAGGTTATTTATCATAATTGATACATTTACGTTTAACACCTGTTGTGTGAAGCTACCCTTCTTCCCCCTCGGGTCTGTTTTTTCTCAAAATAAACCTGCTGTGTGTGACACGAACACACCTGAAGTGTGGGAACAATCGAGCACAGGATATTTGCAAGTGAGCCCTGTCGAGCTTATTTGTGAGCTGTGAGTCAGCTCAATGTCATAAAATGGGCTTTACTTCCTGAGGTTGACCTGAAGTAGGGGAAATGATTTCTAGGAAGTAAAGCCACCACTTTGCTGTACTGTAACCCAGAAATGCACCGGTGTCTGCACTTCACGTGCTGCTGAGACCAGCTTGGCATCTGTGGAAGTACCTGAACATGGAAGTTGTACAGTCCTGGTGGGAGCCCTGGACAGTGGAGGAGGTGGATATGGCTGGTGCCATTCACCTGGGCTGGAGAAGGGTGTTAGAGTGGAAGAAAATTCAGTTCTGCACACCCCTGTAGTTCCCTAACTGAGGAATTGACTTCTACCTTTCCAGTTCTAAGGAAATATACAAAGGCCTGTGCTGAATAAACAAAAATGCCTGAGAATTGTTCCAAAGCAGATGATTATTCTTGGGGAGAGAGATGCTGTTAACTCTTTACAGTTTGTAAGCTGAGGGTTGTACTCCTGCCTTTCCAGGTGCCCAGCAACACCTGTCCTTTGTGCTTTGACAGTAAATCGAACTTGGAGCTGAGTGATTTCATGCAACTTTGCCCCAAAGTTGCTTTAGGTCTGCTGCAGTTCCTGCTGACTCCCACCTGTGTGCCTGGGATTTGCATAAATAATTGAACACAATCTGGTGTATTTTCTAGCATCTTCTGTGCTGCACGTCTGCAAGGCAGGTGGTGTGAAGGTACATCCATGGTCGGGCCCCCATGGGAAGTGCAGAGGCCAGGGGCAGGCTGGGGCCCCCCTGAAGCCCAGGAGTTTTGCAGGGATAGCAAGTAACAGGCGTGGGATACGTAGTTTTCCTTTCCCTTGGCCTGTTTCTGTTGCAGTTGCTCTCCCACCTCTGAAATACCCAGCGTGGGAACGGTTTGAGCTGCAGACCCTGCACGGCTGGCCAGGCCCTTGTGTCTGTATCCAGCTCTGAGCTTCTCTAGCATTAAAACATCGGTTTTTCGGGGAAAAATAGGTTGCGGTGGGCTATCTCCCAGACCGTTCTCTGTGCAGAGCTGGAGCTGCGAGGTCTGAAATGGCGTGTTTTTGCTCAGCAGCCACCTCCCAGCGCAGGGCTTTGCTCAGCACAACACCCTCGTCTGACGTGGCAGCCATTTTATGGAGATGTCGGTGCCCACGAACCGGCATTTGGCGGAGGGGGGAGCGGAGGGAAACGATCGCGTTAAGCACAAAGTGCCCCCCGCGCGTGTCGCTGGGAGCAGGGGCAGCCTGCTGTGGCTGGGGCAGCAGTGGGGCCGGCTCGGGCGGGCTGGGCGGCCGGCGCTGTCACAAAATGGCTGTTCTTTGTGCCGCACTGCTCGGGCGCCGCGGGAAGCGGCTGCGGGGTTCAAAGGCCGCCCTGCGCCGGCCGCGCCGCCATTGGCTGCGCGCGCCGCGCGGGCCCCCGGGAGCGGCAGCGCGCCGGGAGCGGCGGCCCCGCGGCCTCCCCCCGCTTCCGCTGCTCTGCCGGGCGTGGGCTCAGCGCTTTCATTTTAACGGGCTTTCAGTTTAATACTGCAAGCTATTTTGAGAAGTGACTTGAAAAGAAGCAGGGCTATTTTTGCTGCGGATTTTTTTTTCCTTTTTTTTTTTAAACTTCAAAAGGAATCGTAGAATGCCATAGTATTCCCGGAACACCTGTCTAATATTTTTTTTAAAGTAGAGGTACAGCTCTCAGTATCCTTAAATCACCAAAATTCACTATTTGCTTTCAGTATGCATTTTGCAACTGATTTTCTTTCAGCTGACATTGAACACATTTGTTAAAATGCCNTTGTACAGTCCTGGTGGGAGCCCTGGACAGTGGAGGAGGTGGATATGGCTGGTGCCATTCACCTGGGCTGGAGAAGGGTGTTAGAGTGGAAGAAAATTCAGTTCTGCACACCCCTGTAGTTCCCTAACTGAGGAATTGACTTCTACCTTTCCAGTTCTAAGGAAATATACAAAGGCCTGTGCTGAATAAACAAAAATGCCTGAGAATTGTTCCAAAGCAGATGATTATTCTTGGGGAGAGAGATGCTGTTAACTCTTTACAGTTTGTAAGCTGAGGGTTGTACTCCTGCCTTTCCAGGTGCCCAGCAACACCTGTCCTTTGTGCTTTGACAGTAAATCGAACTTGAAGCTGAGTGATTTCATGCAACTTTGCCCCAAAGTTGCTTTAGGTCTGCTGCAGTTCCTGCTGACTCCCACCTGTGTGCCTGGGATTTGCATAAATAATTGAACACAATCTGGTGTATTTTCTAGCATCTTCTGTGCTGCACGTCTGCAAGGCAGGTGGTGTGAAGGTACATCCATGGTCGGGCCCCCATGGGAAGTGCAGAGGCCAGGGGCAGGCTGGGGCCCCCCTGAAGCCCAGGAGTTTTGCAGGGATAGCAAGTAACAGGCGTGGGATACGTAGTTTTCCTTTCCCTTGGCCTGTTTCTGTTGCAGTTGCTCTCCCACCTCTGAAATACCCAGCGTGGGAACGGTTTGAGCTGCAGACCCTGCACGGCTGGCCAGGCCCTTGTGTCTGTATCCAGCTCTGAGCTTCTCTAGCATTAAAACATCGGTTTTTCGGGGAAAAATAGGTTGCGGTGGGCTATCTCCCAGACCGTTCTCTGTGCAGAGCTGGAGCTGCGAGGTCTGAAATGGCGTGTTTTTGCTCAGCAGCCACCTCCCAGCGCAGGGCTTTGCTCAGCACAACACCCTCGTCTGACGTGGCAGCCATTTTATGGAGATGTCGGTGCCCACGAACCGGCATTTGGCGGAGGGGGGAGCGGAGGGAAACGATCGCGTTAAGCACAAAGTGCCCCCCGCGCGTGTCGCTGGGAGCAGGGGCAGCCTGCTGTGGCTGGGGCAGCAGTGGGGCCGGCTCGGGCGGGCTGGGCGGCCGGCGCTGTCACAAAATGGCTGTTCTTTGTGCCGCACTGCTCGGGCGCCGCGGGAAGCGGCTGCGGGGTTCAAAGGCCGCCCTGCGCCGGCCGCGCCGCCATTGGCTGCGCGCGCCGCGCGGGCCCCCGGGAGCGGCAGCGCGCCGGGAGCGGCGGCCCCGCGGACTCCCCCCGCTTCCGCTGCTCTGCCGGGCGTGGGCTCAGCGCTTTCATTTTAACGGGCTTTCAGTTTAATACTGCAAGCTATTTTGAGAAGTGACTTGAAAAGAAGCAGGGCTATTTTTGCTGCGGATTTTTTTTTCCTTTTTTTTTTTAAACTTCAAAAGGAATCGTAGAATGCCATAGTATTCCCGGAACACCTGTCTAATATTTTTTTTAAAGTAGAGGTACAGCTCTCAGTATCCTTAAATCACCAAAATTCACTATTTGCTTTCAGTATGCATTTTGCAACTGATTTTCTTTCAGCTGACATTGAACACATTTGTTAAAATGCCTCAAATTATAGGTTTCAAGTTTTTTTCCAGGTGATGAGTTATTTTTTAGCTTTTGTGGCCATGTACATGTGCCGAGGCTTTCAGTTTCATTTGCACGGCTGCATTCTTCAACAAGGATTTCCCCCCCCCTCCCTTTTTTAGCTTTAACCCTTTGTGAAACTGTCCGGAGCCTTTTTTGTAAAGGAAAAATGTTTGATCAGTGCAGGACACAAAAGGAATAATGTGCAAGGAATTCATATGAATCGTGATGTAATCTGTGCGCAGCACAAAGGAGATTGTTCTTGTTTTGCTTTGTTACTTCTGTTTCACATTATCCTCGTGAAGGAAGTGTCTCATCTAATTACACATGCACAATCGTGAGGCTTTCAACTCCTCTGTTCCCTGCTTTGTGATTGCTGCCAGAGATGGATACAGTATATACAGTGCTATAAAAAGGGCTCACCAACTGCAAGAAGCTACATTTAGCTGGAATTTATTGTCTTCTGGATTGTTCTTTTTTTAGTTAAACGTCTTAAGTTAATTAATCAAATTTTATGGATTCTCTAGAATGCATGAGTTCTGCTGAATAGAAATTGGGCATAAAGGGCTCACCTGGGTGAATCTGTGACCCTGTTTCTGGGGCAGAGCCCGTGCTGGGGCAGGGGCGTTGCCATGGCTGGGTGCAGTGTGTGTATGGCGTGTTCCCAGCTCCATGAGCGCCTTCAGCCAAGGGAAGGTGACGTGGCTCGGATCACAGATTGGAGCCTGTTCCCCTTTCTGTCGGGTTGATGTTTCACCTGCTGCACTCTGAGGGCAACAGTTGCCCTTATCTGCACCTTCCCCCACTTCCTCCAGCGCTGGAGCCGAGCTGTGGCTGGGTGGTGGCATTTCTGAGAACGCGGATCCTGGCTGTGCCTCGGGAGCAGCGCTGGGGCTGCCATAACCACACAAACACTTCCACTGGTGGCTTTGACAGGGCTCGGAAGGACGGCCAGGAAGGCACTGGTTTTTATTTTAATCTCTCCAACTCGATACAGGGATAAACCAATTCCTGTCTTTGTTTCATGTTTCACTCCTCAGAAAGTTGCTCATAGCGCATTAGCAGGTTACTGAGCTGCCAAACTTGTCTCTGAGGAATTTTTATACTGGGACATCCTTAATTCAGATTTATCAGTGCTGGTTTTGAGGTGAGGGTACCAGTGGCAGATGCAGACTGGCCATGAGGTAAAGTACCTGAGACTGTGAGCAGGAGTGTAGGGACTGAACTGAAGCTTCTCATGCCATGGACTGGCTGCTTTTGAACTTGAGACAGCCCAAGTAAACCTACTTCGGGTGGGTTTGGCTGCTTATGGTGAAATTGCATCTCCTGATACTTAACCTGGAGGTGTGCGTATCCACGATATCTTGTTTCATGTTGCACACAATGGTCCCAGCAGGAACTGCAATGTTAAATTAGGCTGCTAAGTTTTGGAGATGGAAAAGGCTTCTAAATCTCTCCTTGCCCCTAGCTGAAATCCAGCTCAGGAAGGAGCTGATAATGGCTGGAGAAAGCTTCTGTTCTGCTTTATCTCTCCTTTCCTTCAAGGAAAATAAATACAAACAGCACAGCACTGGGGGAGGGGATGGCCTGGATTACCATAATTAGATAGAAGCAGCCTTCTAGCAAAGGATGTGCTGTTCTACTGACATGGTGTCTTACATCAATCTTTCTGGTGTGCTTTTTTTAAAAGACGTGTGCTGAAATGCTATGTGAGGGGTCACTTCAGTAGGGGCTGGTGTGTGTGTAAAGCCCACCTCCACATGCTGTAGAGGAGCCTTGAAAAGAAAGGAAAAAAGCCCAGAGGAAAAGTTTACCCGCGGTGACTTGCAGTGAAGCTTTTGTAAGTCTGTCACACTGTTCATGCCTCATTTTCTTAGAGCAGGGAGTATCTTTTGGATATAATGAGCCAAATGTTGCTGAGTCTTTCCAAACGTGCAGCAGTTCATTTTACATTACTGCTTGTGCAGCTAAATTACAATTTTCAATTTCCACCTTCCTTTATATTTACCTGTGGGCTGAAATAACTTACTCTGTGCTACATGTGCTTTTCTGACCTTGACTAATAAGGGTTAAAAATTAAAAAGTTTTTAACAGTGATCTCAGATTCCTTTCTGGTATTGTGCTGGAAGTGCTGGCATGGCGTTTGATCTTGGCAGGGCTCAGTGCAGTGTGTCTGCCAAGCTCCACAGACGGGACGGGATGGGATGCTGAACACTTCATTGCTCACCAACCTTTACCCCAGCTATGAACAAGGGTGTTGCAATGTCAAGAATCCACTGACTCCATACCACCCGACTGCCTAGGAAAAAGCTGTGTTGTAACTATTTATGTTTCTTGCAAGTGTTATTGTTAGGTATAGATGACTTAATAGAATTGCTAATACGTTAATTATAGGAGTCGTTTGCATCTCTCTCACGGGGAGGAATCTCTGTGCTTCACTACAGAGTTGTCACCAGTTGAGATTTGAATGCCATGTGCTGTCTGTAAAACTTAGGCTTAGTAATGAGCCTTAAATCTCTTGGTTAAAAACAGCTTTTAAGAGTCACTTGGAATAACCCCCTCAGGCCAGATCAGCTCCCTTTTTCTGAACTGTAGGTCACCTGGAACCATCATGTTTCTGTTAATGGAGTTTGGGTCCTAAATTTCCATATACGCTGAATGTCTTTTATCTCAGAGGTTTTAAAGGGAGTTTACAAATGTTAAGGGAGCAAAAGCACCCACCTTTTCTGTACTAATTGTGTGTGCATGCTCCGGCCCCCCTCGTGCATCCTCATGTCCTTTGCCAGTGGGATGCACCTGTGTGCGGAGTTCCCTTTGTGCTGTCACTGAGCTTCCACCCGGCTGTGGCTGGAAAGGGGAGGGCACAGGTCCAGCCCTGCCCGCTGGCTGAGGAAGGTGTGCAGCCCCGGGCTCCTGCTCCTCTCTCTGCCTGGGGGTGAGGAGGAGCTGGGAGCTGCCAGGAGCCAGCCGGGGTGTCCCCACTGATGGTGGATGTGGAGCCCGGAAACGCCTCACTGCCTCCGGCAGGGGTGGGGGGGAGAGATGGGCCCTTTCAAACCCTGAGAACTGCAATTGTTCTCCCCTTTCTGTGCAGGGAAAGGGAAGGATGCTGCCTTGGAGATTATCAATGGCGCTCCTTAATCAAGCAGACAGGTTTTTTGACTCCTTTTGTCTCTCTGCTGGTTTTTTTTCTTTTTTTTTTAATCTTTTCCCACTAAACATCCCAAGCATTTCAGCCCCTGGCTTAAAGATCAGAGAGCCAGCTCTCCCCATTATGAATGAATTACTCCTTTTGCTTGCTTATGCAAGCACAACATAGTGTCTTTGTAGTGGAGAAAAAAAACGCACCAGCTTTTGGAAAGTCTTTATCATTCAGGATAGCCCAATGTGCTTCCCTGAGCTGCAGCAGAGCAGTGAGGGATATATTTAGCTCTGCCTTTGGCATTTGGGACTCCTGTGCTGGGCTAAGTAGCAGTGGCCAGAATAGGCTGGGAAGCCTCACAGCCTAGTTCACATGGCTGTTTTGGATGGATACCTGCTGGGTGCATAATCCCTCAGCTGGTACAGCAGCACCATGGCCCAGCTGTGCCTAGTGCTGTGTAAATGTAATTAACACCCGACCCTGCAAGCTGCATTTGTAGGCACAGGTGGGAGAAGAGTGGATTCTCCATGAGAACTTACATGCCTATTTAAGGGGAAAAAAAAAAAAAAAAGGTGTTGCTGGTCGCAAAGTGAGATTAGGGAAGTATTTTTATGCTTCTTTGAAGGACATGTTGGTAATCTGGAAGGGGCAGCCCTGTCACCAAGGGAGTTTGTTGTGCCCCTTTAAAGCTGGCCCAGATTTGGACAAATCATATTTTGAGTATTCAGATTCATTTGAGACTCACTCCTAAACAGTATGCAGAGCCTGATTGTCCCTAGGATATTCTAGTTTAAGTTCCTGCTTGAAGACAGATCGATGTGTAGAAGTACCATGCATAGGTATGCAGAGTAGAGGAGCAGGAGTATTTTTCTTCCTTCCCTTCTTCCCATTTCTACTTTTCCCTGCAGGAAATAAACTGGGAGAAGCTCTTTCACCGAATGACCCTTCTCAAGGCTTCTCACTCAGAAAATCTTTGCCTTGGGAGACATACAAGCACCAATCACTTTTTAGTAGACTTTCAGAATAAAATCAAGGGAACTAAAAAAGCAAGGAATGAATTTATTTATCTTCAGTGTCACAATCTGTCCTTCACTTGGCTCTCTTGCACACTCCATGTGCTGTGTCTGTATGGCTTTGTCTGTGATTACTGTGGTATTTGCTCATTTCCCCCCCCCAGTCCAAAACAAGGGATAGATCCTATGCAGTTCTCAGTCCTCTGTGGAATTATCTTCTCTTTATCCAATGATCTAAAGCTAGGATCCATAGAATGCATCTTGTGTTCCTCTCCCTGGCTTGTTCAGCCTAAAGATTAAATTTAACATGGTTTAGTGCCCTTTTACAGCTACATGTGACTTGAGTACACAACATTGACGGTGCTTGTTTGTATTTGCAATATATATAGACATTTCATGTATGTTTATGTAGAAACACAGAATGGTTTGAGTTGGAAGGGACCTCGAAGATCACCTCATTCCAACCTCCCTGCCATGGACAGGGACACCTTCCACTAGACCAGGTTGCTCAGAGCCCTATCCAACCTGCCTTGAACACTTCTAGGGAATGGGGCATTCACAACCTGTCTGGGCAACCTGCTCTAGTGTCTCAGCAAGCTCACAGTAAGGAATTTTTTCCTAATATTTAATCTAAACCTACTTTCTTTCAGTTTGAAGCCATTCCCCCTTATTCTGTCAGTACATGGTCTTGTAAATAGTTTGTCTTCATAATAGGAAACATCACGTTTATCGATAAGATATTCAGAGGAAATGTTTAACAGCAGCACAGTCCTCATCTCAGTCGGTGTGTTTGCTCCTTCTGTGGTTTTTCACTGTGCCTGTGTGTCCCATAGTTTGTGCAGGTCACTTTAGGAAGACAGACCTGTTTCAATAGTTGGTGGCCTGCACTGGCTTTGCTGCTCTGTGCTTTGGAGAGTCTCAGGTTGGTTCTGCTGGTGGATGGGAGTGGCTTGGAGCAGCTGGCAGCGTGAGCTGAAGAGCTGTGGGGGCTCAGGAGCCCTCTCAGGTAGAGCTGGCTCTGCCAGACACCCCTGGTCTGGACCCTGCCGTGGTCCTGCCAAGGCCTGTGGGGCTGTGGGGACAGGGCGTGGGGCTGGGCTGACCCTGCAGCTGCCTTTGACCCTGGGCTGCTCACCCCCTTCTCAGGATCTGTTAGGTTGGAAAAAACCCTTGAGATCATCAAGTCTGACCTATTAGTTCCCTGCTCCACAGCTTGTCTGCACTGCCAAGTGCAGTTTATTTCCACTGTTCTGGTCACTGTAAAGGCTTGGTCTGGGCTTGGCTGAAGCCAGTGGTGACCTGCTGTTTCTCTGGGCTATCCGGGAGTGTTATCAGGAAGCCTGGCAGGCCCAGCCAGTGCTGGCAACATGGGCTGCAGGCTGAGGGGGGATGGGAGCGGGGAGGGGCTGTGTTCGTGCCACCTGCCCGTGGCATTTCAGTGACAGTGAGCCATGGATGTGCACCTGGGTGTCAGTCACCCACAGCACCCGTGACGCTGTGGCAAACAATGCACAGGAGTTAAACACAACGGTTCCTGCTGGCATCCAGCCCCTGATGTTATCCAGCCATGGGATAATCTGCCAAGGTCCTTCTTCAGCCTTCACGGGTTGGTTTGAATCCCTGCAGAGCTTGCGAAGCCCAGAGGAATGTTGCTGTTTGGATTCAAACTTGTTTAGATTCAAAACATTCATAACAGTTCTTAAAGCTGGGAGGAGCTTTGCTTGTAGGAGAGTCTTGGGTTATTAATCCTCCTTTATTCTCCAGTCTGAATTCAAGTTCTGTCCCTCAAAAGCCACATTTTAAACACGGGGGCAGAATGGTCCCAGTTAGAGCCATTCCCTGGTTACTTCTTGGTTTCACAAATGCATATTTGGGTCATTTTTTCAGCTGTCTCACACCTGGAAACGTATCTACTGTTTGCTCTTACTGAGAGCTTATAAAACTATTTGCCGTTTGCAAAGATGATCCCTATAAAATGAAGTCATATGTGAAATATGAAATGGAAAGTCTGGAGGCTTCAGGCACGTGGTAATTGCCTTTTAAACTCAGATGCCTCACTGTAAAGGGTCTTATCGCTGCCTTTCAGCTACTTATTTCTTGGAAGGAACATGTCCTTGGTAAGGAATTATTTAGTTTTGCTCCTCCTCAAGTCAGGAGCAGGCTCTTAATTAAAACAGACTTACAGCCTCAAGTATTTCTTGGAAACCAGAGGAATGTATTTGGCTGAGTCTTTGAAGATCTCAACTGTTTTTAGGAGTTTCTCGCTTCAGGGAAGTTCCCAATGGTCAGTCTGTTGCTTTCTTTCGATGTTCATGGGTGTTTTTGGAGGAGGGTGGTCTGGTTGAATTGTGATTTTTGTGACAATTAATTATAGCATATCCCTCACTTATAGTTTAATTGAAAGTAGGTCTTGTTTGGATGCTAACTTAGGGGCATTAAACCAGGACAAATTCCAAAAATAACTTCTGAAAAGAGGACTTAGGTCTCCAGGTACATGCAGCGTTAGGCCTGACTTGACATCTAATAGTGCTAATACATTATATTCTGCTGGCAAGTAGAAATGCTTCCTGATTGTCCCAGTGACAGTTAGAAAGGATTATTTTATGGCAATAGGCCTTTCAGTTATTTTTTTTATCCGATCAACATAGAAATGAAGAGGAACACATATTTTGCCTAAATAACAGGTTGTTCATTTAAAAAAGAAGAATTCTTTGCAACAGCTTTTGAAAGGACATAACCACTTCTCATCTGTGTTTTTCCTTAGTAGAGCAAGAAGGTGTGCAGGCAAATACCTGCACATACAGATATGTATGTCACCAGAGAAGTCCCCCTCTTTTCAGATGGCACAGTTCACAGCCTGAAAAAAAGAATCACAGTGTTCAGATAATGTTGTGGATAAAGCACATGAATTATGGCTATTTATGCACAGAGAGCCTGTGTCCCTGTGTCCTTGAAATAAAGCTTAGGGCTCTGAGGAACAAAGAGCTCCAGAGCAGGAGGAGGACACTGATCACTGTTCTTCCTCTAAACAAATCCTGTCAGAGCTGTCTGGCCTCAGTCTTGCCTGGGCTGTTACAATTCCTACCAGCTATTGCTCAGAAATGTGATGGGAGGAAAAACTATCTTCCTCTTCTGTGCATGCCTGTGGGACACGGGACACCAACATGGCTCAAGCAGAACCTGATGTTGCCACTTTACTGTCGTGACAGCAGAGCTTTGGGTGCCTCCAGATCCCATTCCTTTGTAGAGGCCCAGAAGGATGGTGTCCTGCTGAGCCCTGCCCATGGACACCACCTGTCCCCAGAGCTGCTGGAGTGCCATTCCTGGGAGTGGTGTGGCACCACCACAGGTTATGGCTGTGGCAGTGGAGGTTTGTGGTGGATAAGGTGGGGACTGTTGTACAGCCCACAGAACAGGGGGTGTAGTGGGATGCTGTGCGAGGGGCTTCACTTATTGTGGACAACCTCCATCCATGGACAGGGAGAGGCAGGAGGGACTGGGCAGCCTGGAATGGCCGTGGTTCAACTTGAATTTCCAGCCCTGCTTGCAGGAAGCCATGTGGTAACCCCGTTCCCTCAAACCCAGGCTGGGACAGTGAAACAGCAGCCCTTGCGGAAGGGGCTCTGTTTGTGTCTCCTCAGGCTGGGACGGCCGCGGTTCCCCTTGCCCGGGGCAGTGCCGGGGACCCATCCCGGGAATCCATCCCGGGAATCCATCCCGGGGATCGGGCACAGCCCCGCGGTCGCAAGATGGCGGCGGAGGGGCGGCCGCGAAATGGCGGCGGCGGCGCCTGAGGGCGCGCGGGTGCTGCCCCCTGCCCGCTTCCCGGCCCTCAGCCACCGAGCCGGGGATTGTGGGCCCGGGAGTGGGACGGGCCCGGCCGCCTCCGCGCATCCCCACATGTGATCCTCCCGGAGTCGGATGTAAACGTACATTGCACGTGGTGCATTGCTTTGGTGGTGTTTTTGGTTTTGTTGTGTTTTGTTTTTGTTTTTTGTGTGTGTGTGTGTGTGTGCGCGGTTTTTTTTCCCTTTGTTTTGGGTTTTTTTGGGGGTATTTTGGTGGTTTTTCTGCCATTGTATTATTTCTTCCTTGAATTGTGAAATGTGAGCAAAGCCTTGGAAGTGCTCTGTGACTTTGATGTACTTTGTTGCTTTTGTATGAAAGTAGAAGAAAAATAAAAATCTGTTTTCCCTCTGCGAGCTTTTCCTGTCTCTTCTTTCATAGTGTTCTACCTAAGTGAACCCTGAAATATCCCAAACACATCCAGCTGCCAGTGGAAAGCTGACTGGGAAAGGGGTGCTCCTTGTTCCAAAAGTTTGTAGCATCATTGTCACTGCATTTTTGTTTGTGACAGTGGGGTTTGAATGCTGCCTTGCCAGCACCTGTGATACGGTGTATTGAGATTTCAGTTTGCTTCTTTGGATTTTAAAATAAAAATAAATAGGTGTTGGGAGGGATTGGGCAAAGGTGTTTGAATGTTTTGGTCACCTAAAATAGTTTGGCCTCACGTTATTTTATTGAAGAGCCTTTATTTAAGGGGATGCTCTTTGTGTTAACCCATTTTAATATAAAGATACAAAAAAAAAAAAAGAGAAATACATCTACTTGGTGTTATGTTCTCCCATTCCTGACTTGAGAAATGCAGTCTACACAGCACTGGTGTAATCCCTTAAACAAGAGCTGCCCCAGCCACACACCCATATGAGCTTCTTTCTTCTGCCCTGTTGCTGAATTCATTCTTTTTACAAGAAACATTATGTTTGCTATCATTCATGGTGTTATGGGTATAGTGTTTGATACTGGCCTGTTCCAGAAAATGGATTTCAGGTTTATTTGGAACCCCTGGCCACTCTAGGATGCAGCGGAGAGCCGTGCTGGAGGAACTGCTTATCTTTAATACAGCAGGATGGTCTCTGGATGTTGCAGCTCCCTCTGTACCTTTGTCTCGTCACTCCAAGACAGCCAGACCCTCCCAGAAGTACCTGTACTGCTAATGCTTCTCTTTGCCTACCACCACTGCTTTTGCTCTGGTGATCAGCAGGAGATCCTGGACAGGGATTTTTGGGGCCACACTCACCCATGTTCATTGCCACTCCTGGGAAGGAATTGCTTGTGCTGCAGAATGCCAATGTGGGGTGTCTGTTCGGGGCTGCAGGGTCCACACTTCCATTCAGGCTATTCCAAGCCTGTTGTTACTGCCTGGATGTGTCTCAGGTTTGCTCGCTGCATATTTCACAGCTGTGTCAGTGCAGTTAAAATGTAACCTCTTCTTTCTCTACCATTAGTCACTCGGCATCCGAAGAAGCCTCTGGCTCTGACTCTGCAAGCCAATCTGAAAGTGAGCAGGGCAGCGAGTCAAACAGCAGCTCCGAGTCCTCTGAGAGTCAGTCTGAATCTGAAAGTGAATCAACGGGTTCCAAATCCCAGCAGACCCCTCCTGAAACCAAAGAAAAACCAGCTTCTAAGAAGGAAAGGATAGCAGATGTTAAAAAGGTATTGCCCCTGCTGCTCTGCACAGACACGTTACTCCTGTACCCACCACGGAAGGTCAGACAGCAGGACCTCAGTGAAGCTGTGTCCAACTTCCTGGTCACTTTGTGCATGGACCCAACAGCCTCTGACCCTCAGTGTCCCCAGGGGCTGTTTGGTCTCTGTGCTGGAGCCCTGCTGGTGTCACCCTTGAGAGCAGGAGCTGCTGTGTTTGTGGAACAACCCCTGAGGCACCAGGTAGAAGGTGATGGGGCTGACTGGTGCAAATGAGGGGCAGGTGCCTGTCATCAGTACATGATCCTGTCATTTCATCCTCTTCTTCTGTCTTTCCACTCCTCTCTTCTGTCTCTCCTCTCCCTCAGAAGTAGTAAAGCCTCCCCATGTGATAAGCAATAAGGAGAAGGTTTGTCTAGCGTTTGAAGTTTGAACCGCTTGGGGATTTTTACATCACTCTTCCTCTGAAAAAAAGCATAGGGAAAAAAAAAAAAAAGAGGAAGAATGAAAAAGCTGTTTAACTGCCATTATTTATTAAGTCCAGAACAGTGCTTCTTTGTTGTGTTTTTTTTTTTTTTCCTACAGGTTCCCAGCTCCTCCCTAGCAATACTCCCTAGATAGCCAGGTTTTCCCTCCAGATGCTGTCCAGCAAGAAAGGGGATTGTGGGTGTTACTGCACATGGTATCCCTCTGCACCCTCCAGGGCAGAAGCTGCACCTCAGGTACCTGCTTTACCTGAGGGATGGAGGCACCTGAGTAACACAGGGCAGTGTGAGGTGAGAAAGAGGAGCCCAAATACCATTTGGAGACAGGAACTCAGTGAACTGAGTTAGCTTGGAAGGAAAAAATTCTGGTTAGGTCAGCTTGTTTGTTTGTTTATTTGGGGTGTGTAACTGTCCTGTTGTTCTTAGCCGTGGGTTGCACTGGGCACAGCTTGCTCCTGAGAGGGAGTTTCATGGGGAAGGGTGCTATGTGTGTAAAGAATAAAGAGGAGGGACAGTGCTTCTAGCCTGTGCTCCCCACGGACCTGCCAGGGAGAAGTAAAGGATTTTGTTACCAGCTTCTCCCTCTCACAAAGCTCCAGGCTGCTGGCTCAGGTCATGGCTAAATCCTCCAGTGTTCAGACTGGCAAGGGAGGGTGAGTTTATAAGGCAGTTCTGGTAACATCATATTAAAATCTGTGGTTTATTGTTGATAAGTGGGCACCAAAGGAAGTCTTCTCTCTCTCTGAAGGATTCTAAGAGCATGTCCCTAACAATAAATGTTAACATTATCCTGTGAGGAAGCACATCCATACTCAGGGTGATAATTAGCATGGGTGAAACATGAAAAGGTTGGGGCACCCTCTAATAAGAAAGCCTCTCCCTTCCTTAATTTCTCTATTAATGGGTGTCTTCCTTAGCTAGGTCTAACCTAGGCATGTTGATACCTGTTCCCCTTGAATAACCAATGCAATTAATTATTATATTATTGTTTATTTGGTATTTGTCTAGATACACCCATGGAGGTGAGGTTAATCTGTGTTAGGTGCTTTTAAGATCTGTCATGAAAGTTGCTCCCACGTTCAAAACCCATGCCATTTAAGAGATGAAAAGACAAGTGTTTCACATGGTTTGGGGAGCATTTTGATTTATTTTTTCATGTGAATGTACCTCAGTACTTGCATGCCCAACAGATATACACTGTCACAGTCTGTCCCTTATCCCATTACTCCTTTAACAGAAGCAGAAAAATTGCTGGGCTGCAGCCTTGTATCCATCACACTCTCAATCCCAATCACTGCTGCATCTGGCAGCATACTTTGATTTCCTTTTCCTGCCAATGGCTTGCAGAGATATTGAGGGCTGGAGGGAGAGAGAATCAGAAGGAAATTAATAGATGTAGAGAACTAAGAAAGGTAGCTCTTCTGAGGGAGAGAGGAATTGCTGGTGTAGGAATTTGAGGGGTATGGTGGTGGTTTGTGTCTGCCCTGCAACTCTTGTGTCCTGTATCACCAACACAGTTCTGCATTCATCCCCCTCAGGGCATCCATTCTTGTCTCCCCCTTCTCCTGCCCATCCACAAGAACAATTGCATGCTCTTATACACAGTGTGTTGAACTGGTGAGGGCCTCGTTTTACAGCAAAGAGCACAACCATTCCCAGCAGTCACCTCTGCACATCCATGTGTCCTGCGCTGCCAAACTACATTCCCAGCAGTGCATTCGGGACAGGAACCAGCAGACACTGCCTTGCCTTGCCAAAGGACAGGGTATTTGTTCCATTTGCCATCCAGGCTGGGCCACAGAATTCACCTTTGAAGCTACAGCTGGCATTGTCTGCAGGCAGCTGGTGGAGCTTTCCACCAGGAAAGGAATGTGCTGGAAGCTGTTAGTGACAGAGAATTGCCCTGTTGAGTTGGTAGGTCTGTTCATTCTGTGTCCATAGTGTTCTCTCCTTACCTTTGGCACCAGTGCTGCCGAGGGCTGGTTACCTCAATGCTCTGTCCTTCAGCCTGAGCAAGCTGGAGAGTGATTTGTACCTTGGTGGAAAGATGGACCATTGTAAAGATAACACTGAGATAAACATGTGCTGCTTTAGAGTGGTGCCAATTACCCCAAAATAATAATAATAATATTTTTCAGCCAGTTTTTTAAACTGTCCATCTACTGGTTGCCAATTCCCTAATGATTTTATGCTGATTTTTTTTAAAACACCATCAAACTTCTCTAAAATGTCAGAAATAATTGGGGTGAAGCAGGCCTTCTGATGGTCTGTTTATTTTGCAGATGTGGGAAGAATATCCTGATGTTTATGGGGTTAGGAGGTCAAACCGAAGCAGACAAGAACCGTCACGATTTAATATAAAAGATGAGGTAAGGAAAAAAAAAAGGATGAGGGATTACTGAACATATAAAACCAACCAAATCCAAAGATGAAAGGGAGGTCTCATCTGCACTGCCTTGTAAACACTGAGTCCCAGCTTGGTGCATGGATGTTGGAGCTCACAGCTGAGGTCCCAGTCCTGCAGCTGGATCCGCTTGGCCTGAGACCTCTGGAGTGAGCGGGACTGAGATCTGCATGCACTGATCTGATTGCTGGAATGGGGCCTAATGCAAGTCATGCTCTGCTGTAGGAGCATCCTGGAGAGGAGTCTGTGTAATAAAAAAAAAACATAACAAAACCAAGATGCAACACAAATCCAACCAGGAATAAAGGAAAGTTCCCAGAAACACCTCATAGCAACAAAACAGTCATGGTTGCCCATCCTAGAATGGATCCACTAATAAATGCATTTGTGTGTGTGCAGCTTTATGACCCATCACATTTCTTTGGTTGAATATTGGGGAGTCTTTTATGCTTCAGTTGAAGGTGACAGTGGTCAGAGCCTGGCAGCCAAACCTTCTATTTGTTCCTGTTCCAGAACACTGTTGGTTTTTTTTGTGAAGATGTAGGAATTAGGTACCACCTTCTTTTGCATCTGACAGGTTTTCTGCATGGAGCATTTCATCTGCAGGTCTTCAGGAAGGTCAAGTAGCTATAGCAGAGGGGAAAGAGAACCAGAGAGAGGCATCTGTGGAGAGCTTGGGGCTGGGAATCTGAGGATAAGCAGCAGACCTTGAGCAGGGCAGGAGCCCAGTGGTGCTCTCTGACTCAGGCTGTTTGTCCTTCACCACCAAGATGCGCGTTCGGATGCTCGAGGGCTCACACGCAGGTCTTCAGCTCCTTGCTCTGGTGCACTCTTGCTGAGCCTTGGTGGCACCCCAGTGCCACCAGCTGCGCCCCCCAGACTCCTGTGCTGGCTGTCCCGCAGAGCAGAGGTCAGGAAGGGGCTCGGGGTGCATCATTGACAGAGATTTTGTTTTCCTTTTCAAGTTGGCAGAGGCTGGGCTGGCCAGCCGCCCCTCTGTGCGATGGCCCGGCATGCACTGTGCCGGCGACCTCACACCCACCCCAGAGCTCTGCTGCACACCCCTCTGCCCTCTTAGGGGCACAGGTAAGTTCCTTCTTTTTTTGTTTTACAATATTACGTGGTTTTGCAAATGTTGTTTTTATTTTCGATATCTTTATTTCATGCTACATAAGGTACAATTAAAAAAAAAATTAAAAATCTGAGATGCAAAAACTTTGCTATACCACAAAATATTGTAAAAAAAAAAACAACAACCCCCAAAGATCCTCCAAATTACCCTCACTGCAACTTTTGTGAAACAGAAAGCTGAAATTAAAAAAATGGAGCACCCCCTCACCCCTCTCTCCCCAAAGCAACACTGACTGGTCCCCATAGGGCAACTCCCATCTGCAGCAGAGTCCGATGGAGGGTGTGACCTGTCAGGACCACAGTGCTGGGGCCTCGCAGAGAGCAGGAGGACATGGAAAGTCTTGCTTTTGGAAGACACTAAGAAAGAGGAAATAGCATAGTTCAAGCCTGTGTGGTGCTGAGCACTCCTTGCTGCTGCTGGAGGGGGCAGAAACCCAAAGCACATCTGAAGATGCTCTTTGCCTTTGCAGGGTTAATCCTGTCACGAGTGACTTGTGCCTGTCGCTTGCTGCTTGGAACTTCCAGCACAGTGTCTGGGGACTTGTAATTGCCTTCTTCCCTAATCTGCTTCTCTGCAGATTAGCAAAGAGCATGGTGCAGGCAGCGTGGCAGGCTCAGAGACCAGAGCAAGGATGAGCCATCCCTGCTCCCTGTGCTGTCCTGTGACTCACCTGCACGAGGGATGATGGCGCAGAGCTGGAGGTGGTTCAGCTTTTGGGGCCCTGCTCAATCACTGTGTCCTCTGAGAGCAGCACTCTGGGTAGGGTTATTTGTGTGTTAGAAATGGTTACCTTCTGGGAATTTCTGGGCCCGCTGTGTAGGTGTCCAGCTGGTGTTCAGGGAGGGTTATAACTCATGATCAATACCCCGGCGTGGGCTGAGCCATCAGGGAAGCGAAAGTGCAGCTTTGCATAGCAGCACAGATTTGCTCAGAGGCCCAGAGCTGTCTCCAGGAACAAGAGAATGTGTGAGTTTTTTAGTAGAAACACTACTTCCCCAGGCAGTTTCTTTGCAGTTAATAAATCAGCTTTAGGTTTCAGCCAGGGGATGTGAGGTGTGCAGAACCAGGTGCCTTTCAGAATATTTAAATTGGGAGATGTAGGTTAGATACATAAAGGAAATTCTTCCCTCTGAGGGTGGTGAGACCCTGGCACAGGGTGCCCCAAGAAGCTGTGGCTGCCCTGTCCCTGGAAGTGTTCAAGGCCAGGTTGGACAGGGTTTGGAGCAACCTCTTATAGTGGAAGGTGTCCCTGCCTATGGCAGAGGGTTGGAGCTGGATGATCTTTAAGGTCCCTTCCAACCCAAACCATTTTATTTCATCACTCTGTGATTCTGGGGCAGTTGAGAAATAAATGTGCCCCAACCAGACACTATCTTTTTACTATAAAAAGAATAGTTTCGGATTGAAATTGGTGACAAATGTCAGTGCACTTTTTCTGTCAGAGAGAGGCCAGAAGTCATGCACCAGTGTGTTCTAAAAATACAGCTGGTTTTCTTACTGGAAAAAATCTGCTCATTTGCATTTTGGTCAATGCTTTGCCTCAGGTATTTGCTGAAAATTCAAACACTACTGGTCTCACTGGGAAAGAGAAGTTCAGCAGACATAAAACTAACCTGGTGAGCTGAGATTCTCCAGCTTTTCAGGAGCACTAGACCTTGGCCTCTGTTAAACCTGAAATGAGCAAGCCCTCACTTTGACTTTAGCCTGAAATACTTTTGGCTCTGTTTAAGCAAGCCATTATCTCTCCTAGTGTGAGCTCCAGAGGCACACCTGGACCTCCTCTCCAATGGCCTGGAGTCATCATTTCTCCTGCCCTGGGCTAGTGGCAAGGACATTCGTGATGATCTGTAGGAGCAGAACTTTGAACTGCTCTGTGTTGTTCTGCTTGGTGGTAAATGTGCAGCATCGTTATGTTTGTTCAGCATTGCTCCATGGCAAAATACAGTGCAATTAATCTAGTAAAAATCTGTGCACTTTATGTGCTGGGAGAGAGAGAGAGAATTGATGGGAGGAGTCAGTGAAGCATGGAGAGGGAAGGCTGATCCCTTCAGCTGGAGATGGGGAAATTGTAAGAAGCCAGATCCTAGTCCAGCTGGAAGCAGTGGTGCAGGAATAAGTTAGGCACATTTTGATAAAGGGGAGCTTGGCAAGACAGGTTGTCTTTCCTCTTGACCACAGCAGTAGCACCCCAGCAGGGCAGCCTGAGCCCAGCACTGGCAATGGGGCTCTGGAGCAAGCAGCATGACCCCAGCATCTCCTGCTGGGCTGACAAAAATCCCACTGGGGACTGGGGATGGACTTTGCCAGTCTGGCTTGTGTCATTTGGGGAGGTGACTATTAAAATTCCAGTTGCATGTGATTTCCCAACCAGTCTGTTCCTGATGGTGGTGGTGGGCAGACAGGGCCTCAGGTGCACACTCTGGACCTGGTGTGCCCCAGTTCTCTGGCTGCTCTCTGTGCTTCCTTAAACAAGGAATTAACCACCAGCAGGCATGGGGGAGAGGGGAGGAGAGGCTGAGGAGCTGCAGCACGGCCCTTCCCACCACTCCATACTGCAATGGGGAGGATGTGGGAGCACAAGGCAGGCAGGTGACTCAGGCTGGGGACTGGCTGTGTCAGAGGAGGTAGAGCTGGGCTTGACACACACCCAAAACAGACAATGGTGTCTTTGAAAAATGTAAGAGAAGGTGGCTGAGCTGCAGTCTCAAGTTACATTTTTCAGTGTGGAAAGGGGGGGTAAAAGTCGAGTCATTAAGAGATTATCATCAGCTTTGTAGAGACAGTGACAGAGCAGGGGGAGTGTACAGGCATTAGGAAAATGGGCACTAGAAACTTGTAAAATGGGATTTTGGCACAAAAATGGAGGTAATTTCAAAGAGCTAAAGGTTGTATTTGGTTTTCTCCCAATATGATCTCTGACGCAGAGCAGAAGAGAAATCCACCTCTCTACTTGTGACTTGCCAAAAGACAGCAAAAGTAAACGTGCACTGAGGGACAGCCGTTAAAATCATGCCCAATTGGGATGGGAAAGCTTCAGAAAGTGGATAAGAGATTTAAAGGGAAATGGAGAACTGAGACTTTTAAATTTTGTGTGTCAAAACTGCAATCTGTGGAATGCTTGGCTTGTGTTGCAAGAGTAGGTAGGGCTCTCCATGGTGTTTGCCAGACAAACATGCTTGGTAAATGAGACAGGGATTTCATGCAGGGCCATGAAACAGGTGGGTGAACACGTGTTTGTGGAAGATATGGTGCAAAAGGTGTTATTGTGCCACATGCAGATCTGACACTGAATCCAGGAAAGCTCGTGGTCAGACATGGCATCCAGTATTTTAGTGTATTTTAGTGGATGCAAGTGAGACAGAAGTTTCTGTGGGTGGAGGGGAAGCTGGAAAATGGGAATGAAGGATGCATGATGGAGCTCACACCATTCCACAAGGTCCTTGTGTGCACAGCTGTGTGAGCTCTGTCCAGGAGGGCAGTGGGGTTGTCAGGGGATGCAAACTGTCATACCCATGTTGATGGACAGATAGTGCCTGGAACCAAAGCTAAATACTGTGACAAAAAGCAGCTAGAAGTGGAAGATTTCCAGTGAGTGTGTGGAGCAAGAAATCTTGGAGGCTACTTCTGTCATTTTAATACTTCTTTAGAAATCTCACGTGGGTTTCTTCAGTTTTGTCCCTGCCTATTTGTGTTTTGTGGGGGAAGATAAGAAGAAGTCATGTTATCTGTGTGGTGATCTGTTTCCATGGTTGACTAGTTTTTATGAAAATGGGGTTGTGTACAACCAGCATAAAGAGGATTATTTTAGCCGTCTTGGTCTGTGGGAATTAGTGACGCCCACTTTCAAAATAGTACAGCAAGTAGTTAGAATAGCTCTAGATATATTTAGCCAGAGAGACTTCACTGGTGGAGACTGTAGGACTAGGAGGAAGGAAAGCAGCAGGACACAGCTCTGACCCAGTCAGGTCCTTGGTGCCTTTTGCTGTGGGAAGAAAAATCCAACAGCAAGACAAGGACACTTTTGATGAGAATATTGCCTTTTTATGACAATTTTTTTTTTCCATTTCTTGTAGGAAGTTTGTGCAATGAAGGCAGAGATCATGATGCATTTTTTGGGGTAAATTCACCCGTGGATTTGCAATCCCTGGGGTGTTGCACACACTGCAGGTCTGCCTGGCCACTGCTGCCATGGTGTCTGTTGGGCATTGATGCTGAGGGGTGGATGGGTCCTGAGCTCAGGGACTCCAGTGCAGGTGGTGTTGTGGAGCTCTCCAGGCTTCCTGCAGAGAGTTTCCTTCCTCACTGCGAGCAGAGCAGCAGGACTGTGCAGCTGAGGTGGCTGTGCTGGGAGGTGGCTGCTCTGCACCAAAATGTCCTTCAGGCTGCAGGGAAAGGAGCTGGGCTCAGCCCACGTGTTTCACTTGCATCCTCGAGGAGCCTGTCCAGAGTGAAGCCTACAACTTGATTTTCTTTCTTTTCAATTAAAGGCAAGTAGCGAATCTGAAAATGAGAGCCCAAAAAGAAGACGCCAGAAGCAGTTGAAAAGAAAGTAAGTTTCTAAGGAAGGGAGTTTGAGTGATGATGCTTTGTTTTGTTTCTCAGAACAGTATCACACTGGATTGTTTGGTAGGAGTTGTCAACATGGAGAGCTTGTAAAATAAATACTTTAATAACACTTTGGATTACTAAAATTAAAGCATGAATATGGCTCTGTAGTTGGATACAATTTTCCAACTTTTGTTTGTATTTTCGTGCTGTGCCTGTGATGGAATCTGAATGAGTCAGGCTCACATTCTGTTGTCAGACTTCCACTTTTCCATCAGGTTACTGATTCTCCTTCAGAGATACTTAAAACAATTTAATCCCTTCTCCTCTCAGCTTTTTGATTAACTGAGAATAAAATGCCAAATTATTATCCTCTTTCATCTTTTATAACCCTCTGTTAAAACAGAAGAATTTCCATAAAGAATGCTTTGGATGTGTAAGCACCATAACTGAGTTCACTTACAGTCATATTTTACTGCCTTTTCCCACCTAAGAAGTACCTTTTCGTTTTTCCAAACACTGAAGTGAAGCAGGGAACAATTACCTGGCTGATGAAGAAAATCTGAACACAGTCACATGATCCTGCTTGCTTCCTCCTGCATCTTGTCTTTTAACTCTTCCATTTAGTTGCACCCATCAGTGCAGGAGGGAAGGTGATAAAGCCCAGGGAGGGCTGTGGTAATATGGACCTCTCCTGGGCAAGAGGAATGATCTTTGTGGATCCTCCATGACCCCTTGGAGAGAGGAGGGGCTCCTCCAAAAGGCATTTTGGAGCTGCAGCTTTGTTCTGAGTTGTCCCCAGAGAATGTCCTTCCTTCCACTAATGGTACAATGTGATTTGGCTTTACACTTGGAAACTCAGATTGGCAGGAGAATTTAGATGGGAGGAGACTCCTTGTTCCATTTTCTGGGCTCCAAGGAGCTCATGGAACTGTGCACGTTGTGGCTCGAGCTCTGTGACAGTGAGCACTTTTCCTCAGATCCTTCCAGCCCATCTCAAAAATGCAGATCATCAACCAAAGCCCTTGCCCAGCCAGGTTTGAGCTGTACAGCTCTGCCACCAGCACATGTGGTTAAGAGCTGCTCTCACTCAAGGCAATCCTGCCACTGTGTGAACAAAAACCCAGGTGACTGAGATCCACCCCTCCTAAATGCAGAGAATCACACCATAACATCCCCCTGCATTGCTCTTGAACAGCCAAGGATGCAGTTTTGAACTTTTTTCCTGTAATTATGGCCCTGATGGTTTGTTCAGCCAAGTATTTGTGTAGAAATATCATTGCCCTTCATGACCTACATTTCTGACCACAGAATTAAATGGAAAAGGGAGGTCTCTGCTGGAGAAGAGGATGAAGATGGAGGGGAGCAAGGCACCAGTGGAGAGAGTGAGCCTGAACCGAAGAAAATTAAAGCAAGAAGACCTGTCCAAAGGAGGTAAGGAATGGTTGGTTCAGTCTCTTTTTCTGCCTGTGCTTGTGTGGAGAGAAATTCCCTATTCATCACAGATGGATGTGAATTTTCCCTGCAATATCACCCTTGTTTATGACCTAGTAAACCTAGGGCTTAGTTACTCCCTGATCTCCCCATCTCATGCTCCAGTGAGCAATGGAGTGGTTTCCATGACCGTTAGAGCAGATTAAATCTCTTAGGAATCTAATATTTGAGATCTGTGCTTCCTTGAAGACCTTCAAATGTGGATATTTACATAAACCATGTTGTATTATGGCTTTATTAACTCTTATTTCAGAACAGTGGCCAAAACTGGTGTTAAAAAGCCCCACAAAATCCAGCGTGGGAAGAGGAAGAAACCAGACTCATCTGAAGATGACGATGATGACGAAGACGATGAGACCCCCAAGAGACAAACCCGGCGAAGAGCAGCCAAAAATGTCAGGTGTGAAGGAGTGTGGGGCTGCCTGGGGGTGAGAGCTGGCTGGGGAAGGGGGGCACTGGAGGCCCTGACTCCCTGTGGGGTCCTGCAAGAGACCCTGCTCTGCCCTGCAGGGACCTGTGGCTGAGGTGTGGCTCTTTTGACAGGTTCCTGCTGGGAACATCCGGGTTTACCTCGTTTTGCCATCTGTGAAGGAGGGACTGTTTACCAGTCCCTCTTAGAGAAACGTGAGGAGGTTTGCCTAATGTTCCTAAAGCACTCTCAGATGAAATTGATAATTGCAAATGATGAAAATGAGCAAAAGGGAGCAGCTGTGCTGGACTGGACCAGTTGTCTGAGAGTGGCTGATAGGCAGTGCCTTGGGACAGTGTGTTGAGACAGGGTGGAGGTAAAGCTTTATCCATTCCCAACGTACCTTCTCATCTTTCGGGCAGTCCCAAAAAGGGACTTGCAAAGACCCATCCAGTTGATATTTTGCAGTGATTAAACATTCATCAAAGATGAGAGGTGCAGTTCCTATGGCAGTGTAGGCACCCATGGAGCCTTTCAGTGCTCTGCAACCTCCACAGGATAATCTTTCCCTCAGTAATAGAGACTTTCTCTGTTATGGCCTTGCTTCTGCTGTGGGGATTGTTCCACCTTACGAATCATCTGATATTGGCCATGGTCAGAAAAACTGTATGGGCAAGATAGAGGATTAGTCTGATAAAGTGTAGCTGTCTAAGTGTCTTGGGGAAAAATCCTGAATGGATGACTTAAGATGTGTGTGCTGAACATGCACTGAAGCACAGGGTAAATGCTGGAGAAGCTGCTCCAGTCTGAGCCATTCTCTGTGTTGGTGGGCTGGGAAGAGTCAAGGGTTTTATATCGGTTTGCTTTTGATCTTACTCAGCTACAAAGAGGATGATGATTTTGAGACGGATTCTGATGACCTGATAGAGATGACTGGGGAAGGAGCTGATGAGCAACAAGACAACAGTGAAACTATTGAGAAAGTCTTGGACATCAGGCTTGGAAAAAAGGGAGGTGCGTGGCTCTGGAAGATGCCTTTATTTCTGACGGCAATCGCGCGCGCTCACCGTTTCTCTTGAGATGGTGCAATGCTTTTGCAACTTTAAAGTGGGGGCAAGGGTTGTTTCAGTGCTTTTCATCTTTTCCTCTGCGCCTCTTATTTATGTCTTGTAATATGTAATAGCTTTTGTAAGATATAATATTTAAAATTCTAAAATCTCTAAAGTTTATGTGCTCGGCAGCTTTCATTTAGCTTGCACACATTTTAAAGACGCAGCCATTGTTCTGAAATTCCTGCTTTTCTATGCTTTGAAATATAAAACAGATCTAGAAGAGTCAGTTTTCATAGCCCCTTTGACAAAGCCATAATGAAAATAAAGCCAATGTTCTGTTCTCAAAGCCTTACAAAAGTGTTTTTGTAAAACTGAGTGGTTGTGAACGCTTTCAAGAGGCCTTTGAATTATATTTAAAGAAAAGCTACTTATGAAGGATTTTAAAAGATTCCGTTGTAGGGAAAACTTTTGTGTGCCTGCCTTGCAGGGTTGCAGAATTTGTCAGATATTTTTTCTGCTGTCACAAAGGATGTATTAGAAGAGTAACATTCTGCTCTGATGCAGCTGATGTCCAGGGGTTGATGATGAAGGTACCAAGTGCAGGCTGGTTTCTCTTGCAGCCATTGGAGCTTCCACCACAGTGTACGCCACCGAGGCCAACGGCAACCCCAGCGCCGACTTCGACCCCGAGAAGGATGAGGGGGAGGTCCAGTACCTCATCAAATGGAAAGGCTGGTCATACATCCACAGCACGTGGGAGAGCGAGGAGTCCTTGCAGCAGCAGAAAGTGAAGGGCCTGAAAAAGCTAGAAAACTTCAAGAAAAAAGAGGAGGAGATCAAGCAATGGTAGGCTTCACTTCAAGCAGTGGTTTGGCCTTGGGCAAGTCGTTTTTAGCCAGGGGTTTGAGGAGGCATTACTGAAAATGTTTGATTTCTTCTTACAAAGTGTGTTTCATGTGCACTCTGGTCTCTCTTTACTTGCTGAGGAACATCCCCCCTCACAGAAATGTCTGTGGTGTGGATGGCTGTAAAATAGAGAGGACAAGGCATGAAATCAACAACATTGCTGCTTCCTAGGCTTAAGAATTGGGAGGGCTGATGATAAATAAATGGTGCACAGACTCACCTGACCCAGGAGGTGCTGTGAAGGCTGGCAGCCTTATTAACCCTTGTTAATTATGGGCTTCTCTGTGTGCAAGTTACCTCCAGCTTCCCCAGGAACTATAAGAGGAGCCATGGTGTCTTTCCAAAGTGCTAAAGCTGGAGTAGCAGCTTCCATCTCTATTTGATTCCTGTTTTGAGACTGATACTTGCATCAGAATAAGGCAGCATTTAACAGGGGAGACAATCTGAACATCAATGACATTTGCTTCTCAGCAATTATTTGTAATTTTAGGAAATTTAAGAAACATGTCATATAACAGTAGTTTGCTCCTGTGACTTGTCTGAATGACAGAACCATATAGGAACGTAGATTTTCTGTATGTAACATCCATGAGCATTATGACAGAAGCATTATAATGTTTGGGGTTTTTTTTTGTTTTGGATTCTTTTGCATCTAGGCTGGGCAAGGTGTCACCTGAAGATGTAGAATATTTCAACTGCCAACAGGAGCTGGCTTCAGAGCTGAACAAACAGTATCAAATAGTGGAGAGGGTAATTGGTAAGTAGAGCCAAGTCTTTGGTAAAGGGGTGAAGCATGAGTGGGAACTTTAATCCATGTGTCAGCAGAATGAGTGTGCAGCTCTCTTTTCTCCAGTATCCCTGAATTAAAAACTCTGGTGTTTAGTATATTTCATTGCGTGAAATTTAGGAATTTGGACAATAGAAATCCAGGTTTACAGCTTGTATTTACAAGCAATACAAATCAATCACTCTCCGTGCCTGGAGTATGGGATGACACACTGTTTTCCAAGGGCTTCCTGAAATTGTTGCTGCTGAAGTTCTTTGTTTTCATCCCTTTGGATGCAAGGTGTTTGTTTCCAAAGCAGCAGCGTGGGCCTGGCTTTTGTGAGGTCCACTTTCTGTGGTGTGGTTGAGGATGTGGTTAGACTGCAAGGCAGTTCAGGGGTGAGATTTTCATGATTAATTAATAAAAATAAAAACAGAACGTACTGATCACTTCGGTAGTATCACAGTCGTGTCAGTCAGAGGTGCCAGCACCCAGTTGCTTCGGGAACTGGCTTGGAGAGCTGTTTAACCCATTTCCAATAGAATTCCTGTGAAAACGTGGGCGTGAGGCAGCGCTCGCCTGCCCTGCTCCCTCTGCTGGCTGCCAGCATTCCAACCCTCTCTTCCCTTCTCTCTCCAAACACAGCTGTGAAGACCAGCAAATCTGCCACGGGACATTCAGATTTCCCAGGTAAAATAACATTTTTTTGGTCTGTCTACACTTTTCCTACGAGCCAAGACCTGTCTTGTGGCTCTCTGGGCAGTTCAGTTCCTGTGAACTGCACTTGTGGTTCAGCCGCTCAACCACAGGTGCTGAGGTTTGGGCTTTTTTGCATATTTTACAGCAAACAGTCGCAAAACATCCTCGAATGACCCCGAATACCTGTGTAAGTGGATGGGGCTGCCCTATGCTGAGTGCAGCTGGGAGGATGAGGCTCTGATCAGCAAGAAATTTCAGCACTGCATCGACAGCTTCAACAGCCGTAACAACTCCAAGACGATTCCCACCCGGGACTGCAAGGTTTGCTGGCTTCTCTTCTCTCCTTTGCTGGGTTCCTCCAGGCTGGGGGAAGATGCAAGCAGTGGGAACATGAAATTTTGTCAGGATAAATGTCAGAGAACGTTCTCCCATCCTCCCACCTGCGTTTGAAGGATTGTTTGTGTTCTCGTATTGTACTTCAAGCAGAGATGTGAACCCCTTTGAGTTTCATTTACTCTGCACAGTGAGAACGTTATGTCCCTCTGGGGAGTGGGAGGCTTAATTAATCCTTGCAAAGTTCTTCCTCCTCAGAAGGAGCTGCAGCAGTTTTAATATCAGTTGGATGAAAAAACAGCACACCTGGGAAAAGAGGAAGCCTGCAAGATGCTGATACAGTGGAGGAGAGGGGCAGAAATAATGGGAGAAAAACGGAAAGAGGACAAAGAAAGAAGTAGAGCTTATTCCAACTCATGAGCATTTTGTGCAGCTTACTACACTCCTAGGGGACTCAGAAACCTGATCATAGAACCAGAGAGCAGCAGGCAAATCACAAGAAATGCAGACACAGGCACTGGCTAGGAAAATGTAGATGGACTTGAACCAGTGAAGAGATACCCACTCTTTACTGAATTAACAGATTTCACTGCTGAATTTTCAGCCTTTCAGCTGCTGAGAGTTCTGTCTTTCTCTTCAGTAGGTTTATGGCAACATGTTTTTCAGGTGTTGAAGCAGAGGCCAAGGTTTGTTGCCCTGAAGAAGCAGCCCTCGTACATCGGCGGGGAGAACCTGGAGCTGCGGGATTACCAGCTGGAGGGCCTCAACTGGCTGGCTCACTCCTGGTGCAAGTATGTACAGAGGCTGTGATGCTCATGCTGTGGCTTTTTTGTCCCAGAAGGATTTGGCACTCCTGTTTTCAAGTGAGGTCTTTACCTGCCTTCCTTCTGCAGCCTGGAGGATTTCAAATGTTATCATGCCCAGCTGCATTGCAGACACTGCAAGCAGGAACAACCTAAAGCATGAACTTAAGAAACCTTGTGTGAAAACAACAACCATTTTCCCTGTCTGGGCCTGTTCCTATGCTGAATTTGGCTGTTGTGTGAGCCTGGTACTTATCAGCCTTAGATTTCCATTGACTTAATTGGAAAGAATGGTTTCTGGCTCAGTGTACTGATATACTCATTGAAGTCTTTAAGAAATGTCCTTCTAAAAGTAGGCCACTGATTCTTCTCTGCCTTTGCCTGTTTTCCTCCAGTTTGGAGTCATCACAGTTAATTTTTGCACCTTATTGTGCCACATTCCGTCTGGCTGACCCTGGGATCCACTTGGAAGTGTTCAAATAACTGTTTTTGCACTGCTCCTCTCTGTCCTTGGCGTGGCTTGCTGTTCATGCGGGGCACAGCAAATTAGCAGTGGCAGAAAGATACACTCAGACAGCATTTCTGTTCATTCTCTTTCTCAGGAACAACAGTGTGATCCTGGCTGATGAGATGGGGCTGGGCAAGACGATCCAGACAATATCATTCCTGTCGTACCTGTTCCACCAGCACCAGCTGTACGGCCCTTTCCTGGTGGTCGTGCCCCTGTCCACCCTCACCTCCTGGCAGAGGGAGTTTGAAGTGTGGGCACCTGAGATAAACGTGGTGGTTTACATTGGAGACCTGATGAGCAGGAACATGGTGTGTAATCAGGGAGCAAAGGGTGAGGGCTCGGGGAGAGGCACTGGGTGCAATCAGCAGCTCATGTGTGAGGTGTGTGACACACAGTCAGCTGGAGAGGCTGTGGATAGTGCTGGCAGCACTGCAGGCAGCTGGAGCTGGTGTAGCTGAGCATGTGGGTGTAGTTCCCTGCTGCAGGGAATTTTCTGCTTTATTTTCCCTCTTGGAGTGAGTGCAGGAGTGCTGGCTTCTCTCAGAGTCTGGAAGCCAGTACTGATCTGGACTGAAACATGCAGTGAGAAGTCCAGCAGTGTAAAAGTGCTTGTCTTCAGTGTTTGGAACTATTCAGACAATGGAGCACACAAGTGTTGGGACTCTAGTGGTGTCCACAGTGAGGTGATGTGTTCATTAATGTCACCACAGCAAGCTAGCCTTATTTTGTTACCTGTGTGAGGGCAGTTGAACCATGTGTGCACTAAAACAAGTTGCTCCTTGGGCATCTTGAGCTCATCAAATGGCACCTTTGAACAACAAGGGTTTGGACTTTGTTGAAGTCTCTGGCTACAGCTACACTAAAATAGCAATTGTTAACTCTTTCCTTTTGATAACGTGTTGAAGTAAACTTTTGTCTCCCCTCACAGATACGTGAATATGAGTGGATCCATTCTCAGTCTAAAAGATTGAAATTCAATGCACTTATCACGACATATGAGATCCTCCTCAAGGATAAGGTGAGTAATGGTCCAAGAATGTTTTTACTTAGACTTTTTCTCATTTTCAAAGGGGAAAGGCAGTCCTCAGCTAATGGGTTTCACCTCTTTCCTCTGTGGTGATGGAGAACTACAGCCACTGTTTGCTTTTGCTTGCTAGTAATGCCCAAGGAATGTGGGACCCATGTTACAGTGTCTTCACTCTTGTACTGCACAGCTGTGTTGTTCTTTTTACATATAAGACATCTGGCAGTATCCAGCAGTACCTGGATTTTGGCCTGGTTTAATTTAGGCTTGTTAAGAGGACAAAACATTACACTGGACCTCTGGCCACAGTGTTAACAGTATTTACATTTTTACATCTACAAGAAATCTGTCTGCTTAGGAAATATTCATCAACCCTGTCAATGTAGCACTGAGTCCCAATAGGAAAAAAAAAGCTTAAAAAAGGAAAAAAAAATAAAATAAAAACTCTTGGATTACCTGAACTTTTTAGGCTCGTTCATCTGCTTTCCTGTTGTTGCCCCAGTGGAACCACTGCTACTCAGGGCCCCAAGGGCATGGAGAAAGGGGGGAATAAAGAGCTGGGGAAGGACGGTGCTTTCTGGGTAAAGCAAAGGAGAATTAGAATAGGTGTACTTGCTGCAACACCACTGAGATACAGCAGGAGTGTTGTACAGCGTGGCTAATTTTCACCTTTTCCTTTCTGGGAAGGCACCTAAATTTTGTTAGCGAGAAAATCCTGTGAGGGTGCAGCTGCAGGGCTGGGGTAGGACAGCCTGGACAGCACAAATGCAGGGCTTGGGGAGAGACACATGTGCAAGGTGGTGGGGCCTGTCTGTCGCCCTGCTTTTGCAGGGTTCCATGATTGTAATTTTGTAGTACAGGTTCCCATGCATTTTCTGTAAACATGGTCATTGTTTTTCATAACTGGCTGGGATTGTTTTGAACTTGTAAATTGTTTTTCATTCCTTTCCCCTAAAGTGGAGAAAGATGATTGACCATGTCTTTGTCCTGTAAACTTACAGAGGTGTTGACCCCTCTCACCAATCCCTGATTGTCTTTAGAAACATATAAAAATAAGAGAATAAAGAAGGGCAGGCCTTTTTGGTTGGTCCTGCCTGGAAATTCAGCTACTGCTCTGGAACCTGCATGTTTCTTCTGTTGCCAGCTGAGCCAACAGCCTGTCTGACCCAGCGTCTCCCCGGCGCCTCTGTTTTTCTCCTTCTCCTCCTCCAGACTGTTTTGGGAAGCATTAACTGGGCCTTTCTGGGTGTGGATGAAGCCCATCGGTTGAAAAACGACGACTCCTTGCTGTACAAAACATTGATTGATTTCAAGTCGAACCACAGGCTGCTGATCACTGGCACCCCACTTCAAAACTCACTCAAGGAGCTCTGGTCCCTGCTGCACTTCATCATGCCAGAGAAGTGAGTCTCCTTTTGGGTCATCCAAGAAAAGTCTCAGTCCATTCTTGACTGTTAAATAGGCTCAAGGGAGTGCAGAATGGCAGAAAGCCCCGAATTAAATCCCTGAATCAAACTCAGTGGTGTGACAGCAATGATAGGAGAACAGGCACTAGTGGGGAAAACCAAAGGTTAAATAACTAACACAAGGAGTATTTCTGGCAGCAAACTGAATAGGGAAACCTGATACATGCCTTTCAAATCTGTCTGCTGTCTTCCAGCCATCTCTAAAAAGCTGAACTTGTTTTAGGCAATCATCTCAGCCATTTCTGAGGTTTCCAGTACACTGTGGTTCAGGCACCCCTGCCAACCATTCCTTAGCAGCTCTGGGGGTGCTGTCTGGCTGATTGTGTGTCCACAGTATAACAAATATTTTGTTTTCTTTAAAATGAAATGAGCTATGGGCATCTCTAAGGGTAAGGCAAGCATGCCCCAAAGCTCACTGAAATTATGTTTGACTGTAAGAAGAGCTATCCCCCAAATTCTTTTTGTTGGATCACAGAAAGAGTGAAGGAGAGGCTTGAGGTCTCCCAAGTGGAGGAGAGCGGATCTCCACATTTCAAAGGAGCTGTCAGAGGAAGCAACAATCCCAAAAGAGCCTTCAGAGCAGGGTAAAACAGTCCAGTTGTCAGAGCCCTGCCTGGGGGAGGCATCGTGGAAAGTTCAGAAACTGCTGCCAGGTAAATGCTAACAGAGTAAAATAGTGGGAAACTTGGGATTTTGGGTCCTGGGAGTCAGTGTGGAGTTCAAATATAAGATGTTAGAAAGGCATCTAAGCCCAGAGATCTTCCAGCTTTGCCACCAATCTGTTCAGTTAACCAGAGCAGAGTGAATCTGTTATCTTCCACCATTAAACTGATGGTCTCCTGTCTTGTGGTGCAGCAGGAGTGTATCCAATAGATGCTGTTTGGTGCCAGGAGACAAGAGATATTCTGACCCCTCCCTTCTCCTCCTTTCTGTTGCCAGGTTTGAGTTCTGGGAGGATTTTGAAGAGGATCACGGGAAAGGTAGAGAGAATGGCTACCAGAGCCTTCACAAAGTCCTGGAGCCGTTCCTGCTGCGCAGAGTGAAGAAGGATGTGGAGAAATCCTTGCCAGCCAAAGTGGAGCAGATCCTCCGGGTGGAAATGTCTGCTCTGCAGAAACAGTATTACAAGTGAGTCACTGAATAAGTTACTGGGAGTGCCAGCAGAAATGGGCACATCTTTCTGTGGGCTCTGGCAATGTCTTCCAGTTTTCTGTGCATACTGTGGCCTTCAGAGTGCAATGTGACACCATCATCTGTAGGACTGGGAGCTTCCCAGTAGGAATATGAGGTAGGGCAGTTGACATCTTTCCTTCTGGGAGGTGTTTTTGTGGAGTGATGCAGTTCAACTGGCCAGTTTTGCAAGACAGAGCTTATGTCTTTCCTGGGGGAGTGACATTATGCACAAAATTGGGATGCTGTTGAATATTAAACTGTGATAATATCAACAGGAAGGTCAGGTCAGGGTATTAAGAGAGGAAAGAGCAGTATCCTGTAAGAGAAGTGAGGAGAGATGGAGGGAGGGAAGACTGATTCATGAATGAGCTGTTCCTGAGGGTTTTGTTCCTCCAAGTCTCAGCTCTGCACTGAGTAATGATCTGGACTTTAATTTTCCTGTCTGCAGGTGGATTTTGACAAGAAACTACAAAGCTCTTTCAAAGGGAACAAGGGGAAGCACATCTGGTTTCCTGAACATTGTGATGGAATTGAAGAAGTGCTGCAACCATTGCTACCTTATCAAACCCCCTGAGGAAAATGAGAGAGAGAATGGCCTTGAGACCCTGCAGGTGAGTGGTCTCCTTGGTCACCACCTGTTCTCCTTCAATTTCATTCTTTTGTTCTCCCAGCAAGATAATAACTGGTGAAGTTTTAGCTTCTGTGGCTTCTTCTTTAAAAATAGTCCTCACAACTGAACCATTTGAGCCCCCAGCAATCCACTTCCACTGTAGGCAACATTTTGTGGCCTTCTAGAGCAGGAGTTGTGGGCAGTGTAAGATCAGTCCTGTGTGATTCATTGTGTGTGTGGGCTCTGCTGTGTAAATCCAGATGATTAGATTAGAGGTGTCCAGGAGATGCATGACCCCAGAAGGAGCAGGTCTGTGCAGGTCTCTGTGTGATGTACATAAGGGTAAGATTGGAAATGATGGTTATTTCTTCAGTCTCTGATCAGGAGCAGTGGAAAGCTGATTCTCTTGGACAAGCTGCTGACCAGGCTGCGGGAGAGAGGCAACAGGGTGCTGATCTTCTCCCAGATGGTGAGGATGCTGGACATCTTGGCAGAGTACCTGACTATCAAACACTACCCTTTTCAGGTGAGAAACATCAGCATGGAAAACACTGGGGTCCCCTTGAAAGTGTGGGAAAAAGCAGAGGGAGCTTGAGCAATGGGAGTCACCAAGCTCCGCAGAGGTTGGTGGCTGGGATTACAGGTGGCACTTACTGGAGGAAACTGGGATGTCCCTTCATTTCAGTGTGGCCCCATCTCTGCAAAACTCCTGTGACAGGCCCCTGCTTTGGGCTGTGTGGTGTGATAAGCCCTGAGGACAGTGAGCACAGGGAGCCTGGCTGGGAGCCTGTAACGGGAGCTGTGGTGTCACCCGCTGTGTGCCTGTTCCCTGAGCATCCCCCAGCCCTTGTGACACAGCTGAGGCAGAGCAGTTATTTTTAATTGGTGGCTATTTTTAACAATTAAACGCTGCAGGCAGCAAAGGGGGCTGTAGGGCTGACAGCACTCGGGTGCAGCAGTCCCTCAGGGCTGCTTTACCTTCTTTCTTTTATCAATATTGCTGATTTTTGCAGCGCTTGGACGGCTCGATCAAGGGGGAGATCCGAAAGCAGGCGCTGGATCACTTCAACGCTGACGGCTCCGAGGTACCGCACTGCTGGGCAGAGGGTTTGTGGCTGAGCCACAGGTTGTGTCTGACAAGAGGGGATTAGTTCAGCTCAGTTCTTTTTACAGGGCCCCAGCTGCTTCTAAAGACACGGATATGGCAGGGTTTGCAACCAGCCATATTGCTTGTTTTAAATCTCCCACATCCAAGTCACATTTCCAGAAAGTCCTGAAGAGGCTGGGAAGAGCCAGAATTTAGCAGTCCTCTCCCTGTTGGTCTGGAGAATGAGATGGTTGCTGAGTGATTCCTGTCTGAAGCTGGTTTTGGATATGAAATGGCAGAGGCAAAAGGAGGATTTTATGTGTTGGCAGGCAGTGGAGTCTGGTGTTGGAGGTGAAAGTCTCCGGTGTAATAGGAGAGGGCATCTGAAACCTCTCATCTGGGCTTGCTGACTCACAGTGACTGGTGCAAGACACTTGTTTTTGTGTCAGTCAGCCCAGCTGTGAGGAATACCTTTCCTCACTCCAGAAGCCTGGGCTAGAGCGGAATTCTTGGCTCACACAGGACTTGTGAGAGAGAGATCGTGGTTGTGGGAAAGTTAAGAAAAGGAAGTGTTGAGTGGGGAAGGAGCAAGAATGCCCATAGAACCTGCCTTTTCCCCTGTCCTTAGGGCATCCACAGGGACTCAGGCATCTTGGCTCTAACCTGGCCCAGTCTGTTGGTTGCTGATCTCATTCCTAAAAGGAATCAGTCAACAAAAAGCAGGTGTTTGCCTGCTGCCTTTGTAGGAGTCTGGTGGGCAATGTGGTCTGACCTTCCAAAGTGACTCCAAGGTGCCCTTGCCTTGAGCTGCTTGTGCTGCTCTCCCACATTGATTCATGACTAGAGTAGCACACCCTTCACCCCTGCCAGCATTGCCTCACCCTGGATCTGGGCTTAAAACTGGTGCTGCTCAGCCTGCATGAGCAGAATATATGGGAAGGAAATCCTTTTTCTGCTTGAAGAAGCATGAGTGCAACAGAGCCTTCCCTCCATTTCCTTGTACAGCTTTTGAGTCACCATTGCTATTTCATGCCCACAGTTACAAGCTGGTTAACTCATGGATGCTTTTTATTTTTTTGCTTTCCAGGACTTCTGTTTCTTGTTGTCAACACGGGCTGGAGGGCTAGGAATTAATTTGGCCTCTGCTGATACTGTTGTTATCTTTGACTCGGACTGGAACCCCCAAAATGATCTTCAGGCTCAGGCCCGAGCTCACCGGATCGGACAAAAGAAGCAGGTCAGAAGAGCTGCCTGGGTTGTTTTCACTGTGGCCTCAGTGTGTGCATCTAAACATCCCCTCACCTCACCAGAGCTTCTGAAAACATGGGCTTTTTGTCCCAGTCCTTGCTCCAAAGAGTGCTGCCCAAAGGAATCTCATTTCAAAAGTAGGAGAGAAAAAAGCCAGCCCAGATTTGCCAGGTGCCAAATCTTTCTGTTGGCTTTGAACAAACCCAGAACCCAACCCATGTCATTGCACTTCTCAGCCTAGTCCTAGTGGACTCTGTTCTTTCTTGCCCTGAAAAACTTAAAAAGTAAAGCATCCATCTTTACAAGGGACAATTAGATATGTGAAAAGCTTAGTGCCAGTTTGAATTTAGAGTGATTGTTTCAGAAAATTTTTACTGCTTAGGCACACGACAAGATCTGTGTTAACCATCCTGATTTTAACTGGATCTCCTGAGAGACAAAGAGCATGCACTTGTTTTTTCTTCTGGAAAAGCACATCTGTACATGAAGAGCCAATGTCAGCAGCCCAGTGAAAACAGCTGAGGGGTGCATTGCTGTATCAGCAGAGCCTGTCCAGGAAACAGCTGTGTTCTCTTTTTACCTCTCAGGTGAATATTTACCGCCTGGTCACAAAGGGGACAGTGGAGGAGGAGATCATTGAGAGAGCCAAGAAGAAAATGGTGCTGGATCATTTGGTTATCCAGCGTATGGACACCACTGGCCGGACTGTTCTGGACAACAACTCTGGGAGATCCAAGTACGTGACTGTGCCAGGAGGCAGAAGTGTCTGGAACACTGCTGGCATTTCCCAGGATTTATTTGATAGGGTACAGGCTATTTATTTGATAGGGCAGAAGGCTAATAAATAATGGCAGCTTCCACTGATTTGGCTTCTGCAGCCATTAATTTGGACACAGAGGATATTTAATTTAAAACTAGTTTTAGTACACTACTTGTTTTTCCTTCTGCCTTCCACACGGAGGTCATGCTGGTCTGAGGGAACCTGGTTGTGGAACAGCTGCATTTTGGCAGTGACCTCAGATTCTCTTCATTTCCCCCAGCAGATGGAGGTGGTTCCATCTTTGTCTGTGCTAGACCAGGAAAGAGATTAATAACAAAGCTTTTTATAGTGTTGGGTAGAAAACTTGCTCTTGCTTCAATTAGGAAAAACTTTGGTATGGTTTTGTGCTGTAGCAGTTCTGACTGAACAGCTCAAAAGACCTTTTCCTTCTCGTTTGTTCTTGCAGCTCAAACCCCTTCAACAAAGAGGAGCTGACAGCTATTTTGAAGTTTGGAGCTGAAGATCTTTTCAAGGAGCTTGAAGGGGAAGAGTCAGAGCCTCAGGTAGTTTGAAATTGAAATCACATAGCAGTTTGTAGTGCTCTGCAGGTCTGAGAGGGACTGTGTGTGGTTGCTCCTGCTTTGTTCTTGCCCTGTGCATGAGAGCAGGTTGGCAAGCAGGGATTCTGGAGAAGCTGAAGGCAGAGTCAGGCTGGGGGATCAGGGGATTGAGGAAAGCCATGTTGTTGGGGATTAAGTAGTCCCTTGCCTCCTGAGGATTAATAGCTAGTGACAGCACAGCCTCCTGAAGGCTCCTCACCCTGCCTCTTCTGAGCACTTGTTCAGCATCCTTTTTTGGTGGTTCTGAGCGAGGCTGGAGTCTGCACAGTGCAGTGAACAGGTTCCTCTCTCCTGCCTCAGTGCAACATTGCTTGACAGTTTAGCATTGAGTGTTTTGACCTATTCTCTTAATGGCCCAAGCAGCAGAGCTTCCCCCAGGGAAACAGTCTACAGTTCATACATCTCACTGCCTGGAAATTTTCCCCACTGTTCAGCCTTAATGGTCCTTTTCATCTGTTCTGTTCTGGCACCTTATTTGTACTTTGTTGTACCACTTGAGATAGTTCATCCCTGCCTTCTGGGGATGACACCCTGCAGATATATGTACTTTATTTAGCTCATATCAGCACACGAGTCTGTTCTCAAAGCCTCTTACTCCCCACTGTGCCTGGCACCCTCAGCTTTATCCCTCCTTCTCCCTGGCTGGCAGGAGATGGACATCGATGAGATTCTGCGTCTGGCTGAAACTCGGGAGAATGAGGTGTCCACCAGTGCCACCGATGAGCTGCTCTCCCAGTTCAAGGTATGGAGCCCCAGGCTCTGCAGTGGGGTGTGGGAATGTGGTTCCCCACACCCTGCCATGGTGTTGAGCTCAGGAACAGGCAGGAAGACCTTGGAGAGATCACAGGATGGTTTGGGTTGGAAGGGAACTTAAACGCCATCCAGTTCCAACCCCCCTGATGTAGGTACTAGTTTAATTTCAAGAAAATGGTTTTGAAAGCTGTGAATAAAATGCAGAATTTGCCAAATTTGGAAACAAACCCAATAATTTACAAATACTCAGCAATACTTCTTAAACTGCATGTACTTCCTCAAAAGCTGTTAGTCCAAAGACGTGGCAAGGAGCCAGGAATGTAGTGACATAGGGATCAATTATGAAGTAGTTATGGAAGAGCTGGCAGAATTCCTATGGAAAAGGAGTTGAGGCTTAGCAGACAGCTCTGGGGTGTTCCTGCCAGGGGATGGAATTGCTAAAACTTCTCCTTTGCTTGTAAAAGGTTGCCAACTTTGCAACCATGGAGGAGGAAGAGACAGAGCTGGATGAGCGGTCCCAGAAGGACTGGGATGATATCATTCCAGAAGAGCAGAGGAAGAAGGTGGAGGAGGAAGAAAGGCAGAAGGAATTGGAGGAGATCTACATGCTGCCTCGAATCCGGAGCTCAACTAAAAAGGTATAGTCCATCTTGAGGGGATGAGAGGCAGGAGGAGAGAGCTGGCAAAGGGAATGCTCAGAGGAAGCCTCCTTGCCATCTGAGCATCTTTGCCCCCTCCAAAACTGGTTGGGAATAAAGCACAGAGGTAGCACAGTGATCTCTTGTTGGCATCGTGCATTGGACCAATGGTTTGGGATGCAGTGTGAGGGCCCAGACTGGATTTGGTGTGACTCACCTCACCTTAGCAGACAAAATAAAAAAACCTTCAGTGACCACAAAAGAAAGTATCCAATTGTATTGGATTTTACTGCAGATTTTGCCATTTTTTGGCTATCTCTTTTCCTTGGACTCTCTAGCTCCTTGGGTGGCTCTTGCCCAAATGTGGATCCTGAGGGGCCAAAGAGATGGTGTCTTCCCAAGTTCTTTTTTAGGTAATGGGATCTACCCCAATCCAACAGAAAGCTAGGATGCTCTGCTGGGACATGGGACTTTAAGGGGTTAGAACTGTTCTCTGGGATGAGCTGGGGAAAAACATTGAAGTGAAAAGCACAGACAAGGATAATTCATGTTGGATGAATCCAGATTAATTTCTGAGGTGTCCTGGTTTTCAAAATAGTCTAGGGGACTGTGGCACAACTGCATGGAAATCAATATTTTAACATCTCTTAGTAGATCAAAATGCAGCTGTGAATCTGGTGGCTGTAAAGGGAGGATGACCACCAGAGCCTCAGCCAGCTGGGAACTGCAAGGGTGTGCAGCCTCTCTGGGTTGGTCACATGGGCTCCTGCATCTTCAGGAATGGATGCCCAGGTGTTTTACAGTCCATTAAATAGTGCCAGTGCACAGAGGGACAGAAGAGGTTGTTAGCTGATGAGATTAGCAGTTGCTAACTGTGCTGGTGTTTCTCTGGCACCTGCAGGCTCAGACAAATGACAGTGAGTCTGACGCAGAGACCAAGAGAAGGCTTCAGAGATCATCGGGATCAGAAAGCGAGACCGACGACACCGACGACGAGAAGAGACCCAAGCGCAGGGGACGCCCTCGGAGTGTTAGAAAAGACACTGTGGAAGGATTTACTGATGCTGAAATCAGGAGGTCAGTGCTGGGCACAAGAGACAGTTCAGAAACCAAATATAGAAATACCATGCAGGTGGAGAAAATCCCAGATTAATCCAGGAAGCGTTCACCTGTAAGCACGTCAGTGGTTAGGGGCTGGTTCACTGGGACAGCTTCTGCACCTTTATATAATTCAGTTTGATCCCAGCTGATGACCTTAACATTCAGGGCAGTGCAAAATATACTGGATTGTCTTTAGTCAGGCTGCAGTGAAGCTGGTACCTTCCTAAAATTAATCTGTGCTGTTTCTGCCCTTTCTGGGCCAAGTGGATCGAGCTAATGCCATATAACATGTGAGGTCTTAGGTGCCATGAGCTGCAGAGCTGGAGAAGCCAAGGGCTCTGGCCTTCCTGACATTTTTCTGGCAATCGTCCTGCTGAGTTAAGCTCTCAGTGAAAGGCAGGCTCTGGCAAAATGACCCCATGAGAAGCACTCATGGTCCTGTTGATCCGAGAGGTTGTGTGTCAGTCCCTGATGTCAGCTGGGGACTGAATTCCAGAACATTGTTTTCTTCTCCTGTCTTCTAATTCTTGAGTCTGGCCCAGAGATCTTTGTCTTACAGCTCTACACAGATGTTCAGCCAAAGATGGAAGAGAGGGAATTCTGAGTTGTCCTTAACGCTCTCTATCTCTGAGGTGGTGTATTTTTAATCAGGAGATACCAGAGTTTTTGGGCTGTGATAGCTGCCCCATAACCATCTTGAACCATGGAGCAGGAAGGACATGTTACAATATGCAATATAACAGCCATTTAGTTTATTGTGATGTAGCAGAAAGAGGCTGAAAGAATACAAAATAAAAAAAAGAAGGAAAAAATTAACAAATTTAAAAAATAACCTGTAGTTGTAGCCATTGTGTCTACTCCCAGCTCAAGGCAATGTTTGTTTGCAGCAACTCTTGCCCTAAAGTTGTGTTAGCCACAGCAGGGATTTTCACAATAAAATTAAGACATGAAAATAAATAGCAAACCTCATCTGCAAACCTCTGTGATGGATTGAACCACATTTGGCTCCTCTGTGATGGGTTGCTACATTTACAGCCCAAGCTTTAAAATTACTAATGACATTGATTTAATGCCTCTTTTCTTCCTGGAAAAATGAAGTTAATAATTACCAACATGGTGTGAGCCAATGCTTTCTTCTATTTTATTTTGCCCTACAGTTACCACTCTCCTCTTCTTTTTTTCCCCTCATCTGTCAAACACTCAACATTCATAATAATGCTGTGTTCTTCTTCAGCCAAGGTCACAAAACTCTTTGTGGGGGCTAATGGATGAGGCTGAGGGATGCTGAGCTGATCAGTGGGGAATGCAAGAGTGATAATGTGACAGGCTGTAATTAATATATTCAAGCATATTTGTGATATTGGACCTGCTTTTTATGGCAGTTAGTTAAGTTTTCTGGTTACTTTTTTTTCTCCTCAGGTTTATCAAGGCTTACAAGAAGTTTGGATTGCCTCTTGAACGGTGAGTGCCAAGCTGGCCCTGCTCCAGAGGAGAAACATGGGGGCACATTGCCCTTCTGAGCACAGCCAGGCACACATTGGCTTCTCTGTGCCCATTAGCCTCAGGACTGATTTGGAGCATCTTTCCATGCTCCATCCCTCCTGAAGGGAAATGAAGAGAGGCACCATCCTCAAACATGGATCTGCAGAGCCCTGACCCCATGCTGGGTCTGGAAAGGTCTCAGGGCTGAGGCAGAGTTCCCTGAATGTATTGTAGGAGAAATGCAGTGCTTTTTCAGCTGGTTCTACTCTTCTAGTATGAAACACAAGGCTTGCATGAGAGTCTTGACGTTGCTGACTTCAGGCAGGCAAAAGGGACAGCAGATGGCAGCTTTGGACCATCAAATGGAGTTAATGTGGCACTGGAAAAGGCTGAGGAAATACTGGACAGTCACAGAGGGTCCCTGTTGTCTCTAAGATAGAAAGTTCTCACTTTTGCTTTGCTACTAAAAAATCCAAAGGGTTGGATCAGTTTTTCTACATCTGCACTGCAGCTGTTAGACCAAAAAAAAGTCAAAAACTGGGTTATTTCATACACGAACTCAACTCGTGCATGTTGCATACATTCACATTTGTACAGCATTGAGCTGTGAAACAACTGATTAGGAAGTGACTGAGAGGAGATGTGCTGTATCAAGCCCAAAACTCTCCCCATTTCCCAGGCTGGAGTGCATTGCCCGGGATGCTGAGCTGGTGGATAAGTCTGTGGCTGACCTGAAGCGGTTGGGGGAGCTCATCCACAACAGCTGTGTGTCAGCAATGCAGGAGTACGAGGAGCAGCTGAAGGAAAACCCAGCAGAAGGTAGGCAAGAGGTTGTGTGCTGCTGTTAGAATGGTTTTGAGAGTGTCCCATGGAACTGGTGAGGAAACCATTCCCATGCTGGACAGGGAGGCCACTTTGTGACTTAGAAGCAATGAACAAGAACACACTTAATCCATCCCATCTCTGCCAGGCAGCTCTCAGAAGCAGAGAGGAGCCCCTGAGCTTTCTGCTCAGACTGGGAAGTGCCACTTGGGCCTGTTGGCTTCTGCTGGACGTGAGTTTTTGTGGTGAAAGGCTGAGGTGACAAGCTTATTGACTGCTGGGCCACAAAGCAAAGCAGATCTTATTTTAACTGCTCCTGGGACTGGAAATCAAACTGGTTTTGTGTACTCCATGGTGAAGCTGGATCTACAGTTAGCAATTCCCAGAGCTGGAATCACCACCCACTCTCTGGCTGTTCTGTGCTGTTTGTTTGGACATACAGAGTCAGGGATGGATTTCCTGCTGGGTCTCTGCCTGTTGCAGCTGACCAAGACTGCAGAAGCAACAGCTCCAGCACACTTAGAAGTACTTTTAAGAAAATGATACTGGGAGGTGTTTAAATTGCAGATCTAAGTGAGTTAGTGGAAGAAAACTTACATTTTGGGCCTTATGTTTAAGTAAGAGGCTGCAGGCAAGGTCTTGATCACTGTCTGTGGAGCCATTTTACAGAGACACTTCCTCCTGTAAGAGTTCTCTTAATTGCTGTGTTTTATTGCTGAGCAGGGAAAGGACCTGGAAAGAGACGAGGCCCTACCATCAAGATTTCTGGTGTCCAAGTCAACGTGAAATCCATCATCCAGCATGAAGAGGAGTTTGAAATGCTGCACAAATCCATTCCCTCGGACCCAGAGGAAAGGAAGAAGTGAGTTTGGCTAAGTAGGCAATGCAGGAAGAGGCTCAGGGAGTTTGGATTTTGTAGTGGAAAGAGAATAGCCTGGATGTGTGGATTTGCTTTGTCCTCCACAGCATTAAAAGTAGCTCGTGTTTGAAATGCCTTTAGGTACCGCCTGACGTGCCGTGTCAAAGCTGCTCATTTTGATGTAGACTGGGGAGTGGAGGAGGATTCTCGCTTGTTAGTGGGAATTTACGAGCATGGTTATGGAAACTGGGAGCTAATTAAAACAGATCCGGAGTTGAAGTTGTCTGATAAGGTAGGTGGCTTTGCTTGGGGCTTCCATTGGGTCCATTGCAATGCTCATAGAGAGCACGCCTCATTTACTCCAGAAACAGATGTTTGTGTTTGTAACTGCTCCAAAAATCCTGATAAATAATAATGAGGGAAACAGTGACCTTCATGGAATGTTGCATGCTCAATGGGAAGCAGAGTTGTGTCGTTTGATGGGCAGTACCAGCTGAAGCACACTGAGATGAGGCAGGCAGAAAATGGCAGCGCTGACATGTGTGGTTCCATGCACAGGGTAGAAGAGGCTGTGACTTGATGTTTCCTTGAGCATCTCACAAGAAGCTGAGTGTGAATTTCTGAGTGGAAATAGTGTTTCATAGATTTGACACTGCTTATGTCAAGGCTGGTCCGTGTTAGCTTTGAGGGTATGGTTACATGACTGGGGATGGCAGCACAGCCAGCTGGAAAACCTCCACCTAGTTCCTCTGTTCCTCAGTCATCCCCACAAGAACAGTTTACAGGCACCATGTTGAAATGATCTGGGTTAAAAATAATCCACCATCCGTTGTGTCAGTGTGGTGGAAAGAGTGTGGAAACTGCAGCACAGGGCTGAGGAGCACTGGGAATCTCCACACCAGCTTTTCTGCCAGCATGCAGCATTCCCCTGACATCCCTGCTGGTGCTTCTAGCAAAGATCAGGCTCTGCCTCAGAGCCCTCCATGTGTGGAGCTCAGAAAGGCATTTTGCAATGGAAACAGCTGCCACCCATTTTCCAGTGGAGTATGAAGCAAACCTAGCTGACAAGCTGAGATATTTTCTCCACAAAGTGTCACCTTTCAGCCTTGTTTTCCACTAAAAATTGTGCATCTGTGCCCCTGCTGTAGCAAAGTCTCAGGTTACCAGAGTGACTGGGCTGCTGTGACCAAGCTGTCACAAACAAATCTGATGTGTCAAGGGGAGTGGACTCAGTTTTGCAACTCGAGGTCCCAAATATAGCTTGTAAAGGCTTTTTTTCCCTCAGGACAACTTAGCATGTTTGCAAGTCTTAGCTTGGGATCCTTTAACTTGTGCAGGATTCCAAGGGGAGGGATGCTTGCTTGCTAGGAGCTTTGCCTTTGGCCAGACAGGAGAGCTGTGTGAGAGGGGCAAGGAAGGCTTGAGCCCTCTTGTTCCCACAGAAGGTGCAGCATCTGCTGCCCTTTGCTGGGCCTGCAAGAGCTGCTGCTAGTGTGTAAATCTTTTGTCAAGCTTTATGCATGTGGGTATATATATATATATATTTCTGCTTTATTAAAGATCCTGCCTGTTGAGACAGATAAGAAACCTCAGGGAAAACAGCTCCAGACTCGAGTTGATTATCTACTGAAGCTGCTGAAAAAAGATCTGGACAAGAAAGAAAACATGAAAGATGGGGAAGAGGTGAGATGTGGCTGCTTGATTCTGGGGGTTTCAGGGGGAGTGGTTGGCTGATAGCTGGAGACACCCTGTGTTCCCAGGTCACCAGACATCTTCTCTGTGAAGGAATATGTCTGATTGCATTGTGATATTTATCATTTAAATGATTATTAATAAGGGGCAGGTCATTACTGCACTTACTGAAGGGTTTGGGCTCATCAGGCTTCCTGCCCTCCTGCAGGACCTGCAGCTGTTTGCATGATGTTCAGGAGATGGGAAATGTCCCCAGGAAGTAGCTGTAGCTATTTGCTTTCTCTGACTTGTTCTGTGTTTTTACCAGGGCAAGCTAAAGAAGAGGAAACCACGGGTAAAGAAAGAGAACAAGGCTCCCAAAGTCAAAGATGAGCATGGGAATGAACTCTCCTCTCCTCGGCACTCAGACAACCAGTCAGAAGAAGGTGAAGTCAAGGTGAGTCAGCCTGGTGGATTGAAGAGTGGCTTTTCCAGGTTTCCCTGGGCTGTGCTGGTACTGCCCAACCTCACCTTGGGAAGCATTCCCAGCAAAGCTCTGGGGAGTCAGAGGCACTAAGAGTGAATTCCCACAGCACTGGCAAACTCACAGAGCCACCCATACAGCTATTGCTGTGAAAGAAGGACCTTTCCCACCTATTCTTTTAGGTCAGTGCTTTAAGGGATTTGGGGCATCCCGGAATGGCCACAAACATCCACATATTGACTTGGGGGAAAGGTTGTCTCAGGACAAAGCCTGTTGCCCTTATGAAGGAGAGAAAGAAGAATTGTTTCCCTCTCCTTTTGGGCACGTCAGCCCGTGGTGCAGCTGGAGTTTACCAAGGTCATGCTGTTGCTTAGAAAACGTTCAGTCTTTGAGTGGTTTGGCTTGTATTCTGAGGCTTTTTGTTCGTGTGCTGATCAGTATCTACCTCAGGGGCTGAGCATTCTGGAGCACTGCTGGCACAGGAGAGCAGGGCTGCTCTGCAGCCTGCCAGCTTGTCACAGAGTCTGGTTTTCATACCCTTTTGTCACGTTTTGGGGGGATGGCAGCTGCTTGAGCAGGGCTCGCTGTCTGCTTAAAGAGGTGTGAGGGGAAATCTGGAAGGGCCTCAAAAGTTGCCTGTGTTTTAAGGATGTTTTATGGAAGAAAATGTACATGAGGTGAGGGACTCCAACTTTGTGCTGTGACTGATGTTCTAGGAGGATGGCTTGGACAAGAGCCCAGTGAAAAAGAAACAGAAGAAGAAAGAAAACAAAGAGAACAAGGAAAAACAGACATCTTCTAAGAAAGAAAAGGAAAGCGATAAAGAGAAAAAGAAGACAAAAGACAAGAAAGAGAAGGTATGTGGTACTTTCAGGAGTAGCTTGATAGGGAAGTCCCTAAGCAGGACAAACTGTGAGACTTAGGATTTCTTAAAGGTCCTGTGTGAAGAGACATCAGTGAACCACCATGGGGCAAAGGGATATCCCTTTTTCAGCCCTTCTGAATTGCCATAAAAAGTAGAAAAGGCAATATGTCCTAAAGCCTCATGGAATGTGTCCAAAACGGAAGAGATTTTGTCAGACTGCCTTCAAAGTACAGCTGTCCCTGGGACATGGATGTGGCCACTGAGCTGATGTTAAGGAAGAACAGGGAAAGAGCCTGGAGCAGTCAGATCAAAGTTCTGTCCAGCTGTGATTTATCACAGGGTTGGCAGCTCCTTGTCTGTGTTCCCCTTTAATTTAAACTCACCCAAATGACCCAAGTGTTCACACCATCAAGACTGTAAGTTGTCATTGTCACTGTTCAGGACTCAACAGAATGAGTGTTTCAACATCACTGGTATGCTGGAGACTCAAATGTCTCTTGAATTTTGGGTACAACTGCCCTGAGGCTGGGTGCAAATTGGAAGGGGGGTAAAAACTTCCATAATAATGACCTGAAGTACCTGTCCAAGGAACAGGTATGTACTGCATGCCCAGTGTGTTTTGACACTGAGGTCATAAGTGCAAACTAAGAAGTTTTGTGGCCTATATAGGGGAAAGCTTGCTTTCCAGTGATTTTTGGTATGGCTTTGATTGCAGGTAAGTAAAGTAAGTAAGAATGTACACGAACAGGCCATGATTTGAGAACTAGTGGTATCACATAAAGTTGCAGATCCTTGTAGATGTCAGACTACCCTGAGCTCTATCCTTTGCAAGGGAGAGATATTCTTTATTTTAACCTCTCTTCCAAGTCTTCAGCATTGGTTTCTCCCCTGGAGTGTGAATATCGTATTCGTGTCCAAACTGTTGGCTCTGACTTCTCTCTGCTCCCTCGGGGATGATATAAAGCTAAACAGAGCCATTGCATCTCAACAGTTGGAGATTCTGGGAGGAAAGTTGTAGGAACAGTGCCCAGGTTTAGCAGCTGCCAGTAACAATAGTGTGGAGGTTGTTAGCTGGGTCATTTGGGATCCTCCGCTCTGGCTCCTCTCGTGATGTGTGTGATTTGTCCTTGTAAAGCCTAAAGGTGGCGAGGCCAAATCTGGAAGCAAAGGGAAGAGATCTCAAGGTCCCGTCCACATCACTGCAGGGAGCGAGCCAATCCCCATTGGAGAAGATGAGGATGATGATCTGGACCAAGAAACATTCAGCATAGTGAGTATTTTCCTCAGGAGATGGGAGGGCAGTGCCGAGAGCCCAGTGAGGCAGCCGAGGTTTGCTCTGGTGCCATCCAAGGACAAGTTTTGGGCGTTGGGGTGTGAACTCCCTTCTAGTGCTCCACAGGGGTTTCCTCTGACTGATCTGAGAGCAGGGCAGGACAGCCCTGGACAAGAGCTGCCCACCAGTGCTGCCAGCTGGTAGCCTGTCAGCAGAGCATGCACAAGGGCTCTCTGCTCCAGCTGGTGACTTCCCTCTGCTCAGCTGGCTGCCCTGGGTTACAGAAGACCCTGCAGCCTTACATTCCCTCTCCTGTAGAAGCCAAGGAGCCACTGAAGCTCTTTCAGGCAGGGAACTGCAGGAGAGTTTTGAGGGTGACCTTGCAGGAGGTGTGGAGCTGGGTAAATACTCTCACAGCAAACATGCCCACAAGGCTTGTAAAAATTGCCTTTTAGTAAAAGTTGTCATGGCAGATTCTCCTTGGCTGAAATACCACTTCTTAAAAGCAGTTCTCTCAAGACAAAGCTCTGTATTTGCTGCTGATCCTGTGGGGTTTTTTGTTTTTTTCTTTAACTTTCCTTCTGTGATGCACAAAAGATCCAGGCAGTCAGTCAAAAAACCTGTCTGATTTCCTAACTGTGCGTGGTGTTGATGTGCCTAGGCCAAAAAACATGGTGCTTTCATCTCATGTCTGCCAGTTTTGGTAGAAGTGAGCATTAAAGTGACCAAAATAGGATTGGACAGGATTGAGTTGAGCAGTATTTCATTTGAGGTGGCTGGTTCAGTGTGTGGAGGCTTAGATGCACTTCCCTGCCTGCCATGAGATCCTTGCAGGGGCAGACCATGTGTGGTTACAGCTTGCAAAGCAAATTATTCCCCTCTAAAAGGCAGGGGCAGTGCAGGTGGGGAGACTCTTGTCTTTTCCTGATTATTGTCTGTAGCTTGTCTAACAATTTGCTATTTTATAGCTGATTTCTCCTTGCCTAATGGCCAGATAAAGCTAAACGAGCTTCTTTTCAATTAACAGGGCAATGATGTAGAGCCCTCTGCCAAATTAATCACTTTCTCCTCTCTATTGCTCTTTCAAGTGCAAGGAAAGGATGAGACCAGTCAAAAAAGCACTGAAACAACTTGATAAGCCTGATAAGGGACTGACAGTTCAGGAACAGCTGGAGCACACGCGCAACTGCCTCCTAAAAATCGGTGATCGCATCTCTGAGTGCCTTAAAGCCTACACTGACCAGGATCACATCAAGCTATGGAGAAGGTGAGGGATCATTTTATTTTCCTTGGCTGGTCTAGCATATTTTGAAGTGGTAGTCAGAGGCTGCTGGGGTTTTTTTGGATGGATGTTCCATTTGCCTCTTACTTAACCCATGAAATCTTGTGTTTTCGGGTCCACTCAGTCTACAGAATCACAGAATCATGGAATGATTTGGGTTGGGAGGGACCTTAAAAATCACCCCGTTCCAACCCCCTGCCATGGGCAGGAACACAGTTCACTAGACCAGGTTGTTCAGAGCTCCATTCAGCCTGAACCTTGAACACTTCCAGGGATGGTCTTCCATGACCAGTCCCAGGTAAGGGTTTTGTCTTCAAGTTGTCCTGGTTTCATTAAAATTGATTTCAAAGCTAGATCAGATAAACCACTGCAAACCTCTTTATTTTACTTTAAAGAACTTGGTTCCAGCCCTCCCGATCATCCTGTTCTGAGCTGAGACTGTTTTCCAGAGAGGATAGAATGAATTTGGTGTTGGTTTGGAAGTAGTTGGCAGTTAAACTACTGCTGTAGCACTTAACAGAAAATGTTCATGTCCTTCTAGGAACCTATGGATATTTGTGTCAAAATTCACAGAATTTGATGCCAGAAAACTACACAAACTCTACAAGATGGCTCATAAGAAAAGATCACAGGAAGAGGAGGTGAGAGCTGAAGTGCTTTCCCTTTGATTTCTGTCCTTAAAAGTTGCTGCACTGGAAGTGTCAGTACTTTCTGCCTCTTACCCTGGGTGTTCTTTGTTGTTGTTGGCAGTGTGCAATTTTCCTCAACATCTAAACATTCTGACTGCATTTGCCTTCTTTTTCATGTGGCCTTTCTGGTCACTTTGTCCTGCCTGTTCTGACCAAGCAAAAGCATTGTTTGGTGTGGCACATGATGTTCAGCTGCCCTGTAGACTGAAAAGCTTGGGCGTGCTGCCTTGTAGAGATCAGGTGTAGAAGCAGAGCTGCCAAACTGTGCCTGTCCCCCACCATGTTCCTGCTGTTCTTGAGCATACAGTTGGCTCACCAAGTCCTCAAAGAGGTTGGAAAATCCAGAGCCTGGCAGACAAGGCCATTGCTCACAGTCTGGATCCTTGGGGTGGGAGAGCAGCTGAGCTGTGTCCCTCTGTTGCACCTTGCAGGAGCAGAAGAAGAAGGAGGACATGTCTAGCATGAAGAAGCCGTTCCGCCCAGAGCCTTCAGGCTCCAGCCGCGATTCCGTGATGTCCCAGTCCCATGTGCCTCACAATCCTCATTCCCAGAAGATCCACATGCCCCCTTCCCACACCCAGCAGCAGATGCACGGGCACCCACGGGACAACTACGGCCACCCAAACAAGAGACATTTCAGCAACACAGGTGAGTGCTGGCAAGCCAGGAGAAACCTTCCCTGCTGACCTAATGCTCCTGGACACAAATCCTTCTGGGACCTGTGACTGGTCAGGTTTAAAGGTGATGGGATAGAACATACATTACCACTGTACTTACTGCTGAAAACGTGGTGATGGAGTGAGGAAAAGAATGTAAGAATGGGACAGAATTAGGATTTGTGAGGATGATAAAGAAATAATGATAAAGAAATGCAAGGAATAAAATTGGGGCCACGTAGTTAAGGGACTAGAATGTTAAAGGGGCGTCAATAGCTATCATTTCTTGGAGAATCGGGGAAGCAACTGAGCTTAAACCAAAGTATGAAAGCGACTCAGAGGTGCTCTTTGCTCGTGGCAGACCGAGGGGACTGGCAGAGGGATCGAAAGTTCAACTACGGTGGCAACAGCAACCAGATGTGGGGCGGGGAGCGGCACCACCAGTACGAGCAGCACTGGTACAAGGACCACCACTACGGGGAGCGGCGCTCGCGGGGGGATCCGCACCGCAGCTCCGGCAGCTACCGACCAAACAACCTGTCCCGCAAGAGGCCCTACGAGCAGTACAACAGCGACCGCGACCACCGCGGACACCGCGACTACTACGACAGGTGAGTCGTCCCCTGTCGCCCTGCTTTTGCAGGGTTCCATGGTTGTAATTTTGTAGTACAAGTTCCCATGCATTTTCTATAAACATGGTCATTGTTTTCCTAACTGGCCGGGATTGTTTTGAACTTGTAGATTGTTTTTCATTCCTTTACCCTGGGGCGGAGAAAGGTGATTGACCATGTCTTTATCCTATAAACTTACAGAGGTGTTAACCTCTTTCACCAATCCATGATTGTCTTTAGAAACATATATAAATAAAAGAATAGAGAAAGACAGGCCCTTTTGGTTGGTCCTGCCTGGTGATTCAACTGCTGCTCTGAAGCCTACGTGTTTCTTCTGTTGCCAGCAGTGCAACAGTCCCCCTCATCTCAAATGGGCTGAGGGGTGTTGTGTTTGTGAGGGTCACCAACCAGAGACTGGGGAGCTGATCTCCATCCATTTTTCTCTCCGCAGGCACCACCACGATTCCAAACGCCGGCGGTCCGACGACTTCAGGCCTCAGAACTACCACCAGCAGGATTTCCGGAGGATGTCTGACCACAGGCCGCCCATGGGGTACCATGGCCAGGGACCTTCAGACCACTACCGGTCCTTCCACACAGACAAACTGGGGGATTACAAACAGCCCCTCCCTCCATCGCACCCTGCAGTGTCGGACCCTCGCTCGCCCCCCTCTCAGAAATCCCCCCACGACTCCAAGTCACCCCTCGATCACAGATCACCTCTGGACAGGTCATTGGAACAGAAAAACAATCCAGATTATAACTGGAACATTCGGAAAGCATGAAGTGACTGAGAGGGGGAAGCACTCGTCTGAAATGCTTGGATTGATACGACGGTGGCTGCTTTCTCCAAGCCAGCAAGGAGAAACTCTGAACATGCTGCTATCATCTGGCTGGGTCAAGGAGGATTTTGGGGGGAGTGGGTGGAGGAAGATTTTCCCTAGCTCTTGATTCTGGTTTAGATTCCCATTTTCCTCCCCTTTTTTACCATTGAACTGTTCTGTCATGGAACCAGCCTTGCTGCCTCGTTCTCTGTTTTGTTTTTGTTTTCCTCTGTCCAATGGACCCATGGAAATTTTCCCCAGCCAGTGTTTCCTCAGAAGGAGAAGGCAGATCGATGCTGCTTAGGATGGTGCAGAAGCTGTGTGCCTGCTCTGACTTGATGTTACGTGACAGATGCTGCTTTGGGGTTGGGGATGAACTGGTTGGGCTGGGATTTTTGTATCACCAGCATGGGGCAGTTGGAGGATATATTCAACGAGGGACAGGAAAAGTCCCTCAGCAGCCAAACTTGGTGAAAGAGGGACTTGATGTCCCTGCAGAATGACTCCAAAGGAGCTGGAGCCATGCTGGTGACAATCCATCACTTTCCTGGCCACGTTATCATTTCCATGTCTTTATCCATTTCAAAAAACTGGCTCTGCTTTGATTGCTGTTGTGTCCCCTGCACCAGAAGAGATGGGGAATCTTCCTCCCATCTCCAGAGTTGGAACTGGCAAATCTTGACTCTGGGTGTAAGTGAGAACTGGGATATGGGAAAAGAAGGCCGACTTCCTCAGCAAAGGCTTAGTTCACTTCTAATCAGTAGGAAAGAAATTGGGGTGAGAACAGTATTTCCCAGTGGACAGGGCTCAGGAATTCGTAACAAAACTCTTCTCTTCTGGCATGGGCAGCTTGGGTGGTCCAGGAACTAAGAGATGCTGGCAGGGAGGTGCAAGATCAAAAGATGGCTCTGGGGATCCTGGAACTCCCAGTCTTCCTGCCACTAAAGTCTCTGGTCTTCGGGCAAATCATTCCTCTCTGTGCTTCACGAAGCAATGATCACAGGCTTTTACTGTACTGAGGGGTAAAGGATGGTAGAACAAAGTGAAATAGGAATCCAGCAGAGTGATCACTGTTCAGGGAATGGTCACCTTCCTGCCACCCTTCCAGCAGTCAGCAGTGACTCTGAATTGCTAAAAGTACCTGCACTTACAGACCTTTTGTTTGTCTAAATTGGAAATGAGCCCAAGGACTTAGCACCTCAGTGCTAGAAGAGAATGAGGAATTCAGGACTGTTCTGTAAAAATCCTTGGAGCAAATGTCTTAGAGCCCAGCATGGCAGAGGGAAAAGAGGAATGTACAGCCCAGCTCAGTGGACTTCAGGGCAAACACTGCAAGTATTCAAACCACAGCATTTGATGCAAACCAGCGTCCGGCCTGGACGCTGGTGTGGTGAGAGGGGTTGGTTGTGCTCATAGTGCTGGCCAGAGGCACCTTGGGTGATTTACTTTTTAAGTTGGAGTTCCCTGGAGGCCACACAGCTCTCCCAAGAGCCAGGCTGCCCCGAGCGTGGTGTCTGGGGCTGCATCTCCTCCCGGAGCTCAGTATTTAAGACCAGGGTGTTCCAGACTCCTCTTTGGTGGGGCACAGAAGCCAGGCCTCCTGTTAAGATGCCAGTATTTGACCCTAATAAGCTGTGATGTCCCTTCCCCAAAAGACTGAGGGCAGATGGGTGTTCAGGGCTGGCTTCCTGACTCCAGCCAGTGCCTTGGAAGGCTCATGCAAACTGACACTAATATTTCTTCATGCAGTATATCCCTGGAAATCTGCTGCCATCACTCCTCCCGGTCCTGCTGCTCTAACGGGACACAAGGGAAGTGTTTTGTTCCCCTTTTGTTTTTATGTTGCAAGATTCCCACCGAATTCAGGGCAGTTTTGTTTCCTTAGGGGCACTTTCTGCCCTGATCAAGTGTTACACTTGTGTTTACCTGTGCAGGGCGAGGTGAAGGCAAGTCTTCCACAGTCCCCCTTGGAGGGGTGGGAGGTGTGGAGAGAGCACGTTTCCCACTAAGCTGTTATTGCAGGCTGTGGTATTCAACAAAGAGGTCCTTTCTTTTCAGAGGTATTAGCTTTTAATGTGAAAATGGAAGCAGCCTTGGAGGGGCAGAGAGAATTGTTCTTTTTGTCCCTGCGTGGGAAGCTCGTGCCATACTCGTGTAGCAAAGGCAATACTGGCCAACCAGTGTTAGGGTTGGTGCAGGAAAATTTTGGATCCTAGCAAGAGGCATTTTCTCTGTTGAGATGTGTGGGGGTTTCTGCTTATCCCAGGTTCCAGGCACAAGGTTGGTTGGGATTTCCTTCTTGTGCAACAGCCAAAGCTTTACCCATATCCACTGGAGAGCTGTCCCCACTGTCACTTTTGCCTGATGTTGAAGTCACATCATGTTGTCCACTCGTGGTGGGTGGGTCTTTGCTGCGTTTGGCTTTAGTGAAGCTGGAGAATGAGATTTGGGAGAAAGTCTTCCCTGAGCACACACACACACACACACACACTCATGCATTTTCTGTCCCCTCAGCATAGGGACCATAACCAAACACAATCACGGGGACGTGAGTGGGATCAGAGGGGACACATCCACAGCCATAAATTTCCCTGTGGTGTTTGTGTCAGCACCTGGTACAGCTCTTCCTTCCAAACCAGCTGTGGGACTCCCTCCAGCCTCTTTGCAGGAAAAAGCAGTAACTTACTGGGGTTCTAATTTTAAAAAATAAAGAGTTTTTCAGCCTGACCTCTTTGGAAATGGTGTAAAGTTATGAGTTCACACCGTGGAAATCCTGCAGACCAAAACCTGCTATGGGGACAGGCAATGTGGTCCCAACCAAAATGGACATGGAATCGAGCGCTGAAGTCCTTGTGTGAATGGTTTGTGATCCACACAAAAATATTATTCTGCTTTCACCCCTTTCCTCCCCACCTCTGCCTCCCCTCTGGGGAGAGAAGGACTCTTACTGTAAAAATACGGACTTTTAAACCTGTTGACTAAAAACAGTAATTAATATTAATTTATATTTGTGAAAGAAATGCCACTGTCCTAGTGATTTCTGATGTAAATATGTTGTTTATATAGTATGTATGAAATTTTCCTACATTGTAAAACTGCTGTACTTTTGATTCTTGTATATTAAAAAGTGTTACTGAGATTTTCAGAAGGGCCCCAGCGTGGTGTCTCTGGGGGGTCCCGGGGCAGATCTGGGGGCTGTTTTGGGATGACTGGGCCCTTTCCTGCCAGCCACAGGCAAGCCACCATGGATATTTTCACTGTGCAGGAATAAGCATGTTCTGCTTGGCTGTTTTTACATCCTTTCAGAGTCTGTGATGATAGAGACCTGGAAGCCTCTTCAGATGGGAATTTCCACCTGATCAGAAGGAGCTGCACATTCTCTAACCCAGATCCACCAGGATTTCACTGGAATGATACTGATGTTTATGTGTTTATCCCACCTCCATGTTTTATGGATCTCTGAGGATGTGTGAATTTCTTTTTTACCTTTCTGGGGAGAATTCTCCTTTCTCTAGCAGTGTTGCTCCTGCTGCATTGGTGAGTTCTCCCCTCTGTCCCAGCCCCTCCTGGGCAGGATGTGCCTCTCCCCAGGTGGGATGTGATGGCATCCAGTGGCTGCTTTGGTTTGGTCTCTGCCCTCCACTGCTCACATACAGAGCAGGGATTGGAGCCATTTCTCCCAAGTTATAAAAGCTCATTGTAAAAAGCACTTTTCACACCTGTAGCCACTGGGTCCAGCCCTTCCCAGTCTCTCTGCTGCTGAGCCAAGTTTCAGCCAAGAGTGAAATTTCACAGCTGGGTTATATGCTCCTGAAAAATGGATTTCCTAATGGAAAGAGTGACTGGCTGTTAGCCATGGGGCTCGGCAGGGAGAGGGGCTCTGCTGCTGGGAGGCACAGGGGCTGCAGGGAGCTGGGCTGGGTGTACGTGCCTGGCACAGTGGGGTCAATCTACCAGAGGCCAGTGACCTGTGATTTTATTTAAGCAGGCAGGTAAGGATGTGGGCACCCTGATGCCAAGTGTCTCCCCCGCACAGCTCAGCCCTGCATCCCCCTGCCCACCCCTGTCCACAGCAGCACACTGAGAACAGTTCAATCCCAAGGCCTTTCTCAAAGCTCAAAGAAATGACCCCTTCCCAGCTGTCCGTGCCAGGCAGGCCTGGTCAGTCCCACAGGAATGGACCATCCATAAGGACATGGTCCATGCAAAGCCGTGCTGGCACAGGGAGCAGGAGCCCCACCATCCCAGGGAGGGACAGGGCTGTGCCTTGCACCGGGACAGACCCTCTAGAGGGCAGCCGGTTCACAGCAAAAAGCCACTTTTTGGTGAGCAACAACATTCTGCAGTTGTGGCTGCTCCTGGGCAGCCGGTGGCTGCCCGGTCCTGGCTCACTCTGAGCACTCAGATGTGAAGTTCAGAGCTCAATAAAGTGGCCAAAGGCCAGGGAATAGGCAGGCACAGCCAGAGCGGGGCTGGAAACCCACCCCAGTCCAGGTGGTGGCACTTGAGCTCTTGCCCATCACAGAGAAATGGGATGGGACCCTGGATCCCTCAGGGGCTGCCCCCTCACCAGCCCTGAGCAGGGTCTGGAAAGCAATTTGAACCTCTCCCAGGTGCCACGGGGCCACTACTGCCACCACCCATGTCCCTGCACAGCCTGTGCCTTCCCCACTTACCTCCTGGGGATGCTTTGATTCCTTGTGTGGTTAATGGGGACAGGGCATCCTTGTGCCTTGGGGGTCACCATGCCCTCACATCAGCACTTTGTCCCTCTGGAACACGCAGGTGCTGCCTGCCCACTGTCCCAGGCTGGAGAGCAGGGGACCATTGGTGACCTCCTGGCAGAACAGTCAGGGAGGGAGACCTCTGGCCTCTGCACTCTGGGAACTTTGTAGATGAGTGTTCAGGTTTAGCCATTTCGGGTTTAGCCATTTCAGATGGCTAAACCTGAGCTCTGGTGCCAGGAGTGGCAGAGGGAGTGGATTTGGGTCTTTCCAAGTGTTGCCAGTTCTCTGGGCTCTGAAGGAATGTCAGGTGTCACATCTCTGATGCTGGGCATCATTGCATGGATTTACCCAAATAATGTGTGTTTTGAGTTGGTGTGGGTGTCCCACCCACCCTCAGCATCTCCCTGTCCCCAGCCGCTGTGACAAGGAGACCCTTCAGATTTCAAAAATGGAAAATTTAACAGAAAAAAAAATGCAATTTTGTTTTTCCTCATTAGAGGGCAGCAGCAAACCCAGCTGGGACAGGGGAGCTGCCCAACAAAAGGGAGATCATGGGAAGGAGGAATTACCATTACCAGGATGTACATCCCAATCTGCTGGGGTGAGCAGGGGAGGGGTGGTGGTACCCACCTGGACTCCATTGCTGCACATCTCCTTTCCCAGCAAGGCAAGGCTCTAATAGTTTATTATCTGTATTTTACCCCCATCCTCTTTTTAATTTTCTCATTTGGCCATAGATAAATCGAACTGCAGAGTGAAATTCTTGGAAGAATTCAGGAGCTCTCAGAGGGTCCTTCAGGTGGAACAAAGCTGCTTTGGAGTGAGTGCAGAAATGAGGCAGCACTTGCATCCTGAGTGGGGAACAGCACCAGGCAACACACGGGCAACAAACCGAGACCCACGCATTTATTGTCAAAAAAACCTCAAACTTTACTTGTGTTTCTCTCAATAAATAATTTACAGTATTTACACACGGTGACACTCCCGTGGGTCTCAGCACAGGGAGGAGGAGGGGGGGGTCTTTTCAGAATTCCCCCCTTTTGCCTATGGGTTTTTTTTGTTTGTTTCCAAGTATCGGGTCCTTCTTGGCCACACTTCACCTTTAACCAGAACAGGGTCAAACACAACCAAAATAAAGTGCTTCACTGTTTGCTTCTAAAATAGGGATACCCCAACCACCTCATGCCACCGGCCACCACTGGAGCACCCACCTGGACAGAGGGAATGAGCTACACCATAACCAGGCTTTCCTTGGATGGAAACCACCCCTAAACCACAGCGTGTCGTGCTGTGGGGTGATTGTTTTATAGGAAAGGGAGGTCTTAAGGGAATTACTGAGCTGTTGGCACGCTGTGGCTGGGCCAGCTCAGGCAGCTTTCAGTGCTCAGAGGGAGGCTGTGCACAGCTGCATTTAGCTGTGGGGTAAACCTCCTCTTTGCCCAAAGACAGATTCTGGCTTTTAAAAGGTGTGTTTTGAATTTTTAGGGAAGATAAAAATTTGTTTTCTCCAGAACAAACGAAAGAGAAAAGTCCAAATTAGCCTGGCTGAGCATTAGTGCACTGGGAAATGGAACTGTCCAGTGGCGTGGTCCAGTGGCTGCTCCCCTCAGCACCTCCAAACTGTGATATCCTTATTTCAAAATCTCCCTAAACAGAGTATCTGGGGCACCAGCAAACAAAGCAAGGAGCAAAGTAGTAAACACATCTTTTTGTTTCTTTTCTTTCCTTAAACATTTAAAAACCAATTACATCTTTTCATCTGTACAGTCACACGAGATCAATGCCAGGGCTCTATATATTAAAGAGACAATATAAATTACATCCATTGACACAAGTTTGCATTTCTCTGCTGCTTTACAAATGGAGCTCTAGAGCTGTAAGGACACAATGAATAGTCATGTTCAGTATTTACACCAGGCTGCCTCTTGGCACCAGTTCAGACTGCCAAACCAAGCCTTTTCCCACCTCTTTTGGTGCTAGCTTGTCTCATCATGCCCAGAGACCTCCCTTGAGAGCAGGAGGTGCCCCCAAGTGTGACATGTGTTTTGGGGCTCGTTTTCTGGGAACTTCCCCCTGAGGAAAGGTGGGGGAAACCCACCAGGAGGTCCTGAAGGCACAGACCAAAGGTGGTCTTGATGTTTGTTCAGTGAGTGATGGAATGAACCACAGAGGAACGTGGAGAGGAGGAGATGGGCAGCACTACGTGATGGGGGAAGGACATTATTGATGGTTTTGAGGCAGGGAACAGACATCTGGAGGCAGCTGGGGGGGTCCTCTGCTGCATCCCGTCTCCTGGCTGAATTTCTGACATTGCCCCATTTCTGATTCAAGCCCAAAAGGGCTTAAGGTGCAACTGGTCTGCAATGGGGTTGCAAGTCGCGGCCCCAGGATGGGGAGCAGAGCAGAGACCTAGCAGCAAAAAAAAGAGCACCATGCTCCTGCTCCATCCCAGGGCTGGGCCAGGCTGAGCCCGGCCAGGGAGGGGCTGGAGGGAGGTGCAGGTCGGGTCTCCCACTGAGCAGCCACCCTGCTGCCAGTTTTAGGGGACCAGGGAGTGAATGGTGTGAGGAACTCATCCAATGCTGGGCAGAAGTTGCAGAAACTGCTTGAATACTGGCCAGGTTTCTCCCGTTGCCATCAAGAGTCCACGGTGGGTCCAGGCAGAGACAAGGGAGGCAGGAATAGAACTACTGAGTGAATCAGCCAGGTGAACTGGCTAAAATAGGGGACGCCTTTGAACCACAAAAAATGCAGGCCAAGGATTGAGGGCCGTGTCCTCCTTCCACCCAGAAGGTGCCTGGCACCAGCAGCCAAGCAAGTGTGGGATCACTGCCCACCATCTCGGGCCCTTGCACCACTTTCTGCAACAACAGGGCTGTGGGCAGAGCAGGAGGTGCCGAAAAGCAGAGCCCAGCCCTGGTGAGCAGGACATCCTGCCCTGCTGTGCTGGCCAGGCTTGGTCCTGTCTCAGTGCTCCGTGCCCTCCTCGCGGGCTCTGCTCTCTGAAGACAAAGCCACGTCCGCACACGCCAGGGTCACAGTCACCACGGGCCTTGCTGGGACTGGGGCAGTGCTACAAGCAGAGTAGCTACAAGGGTTCCCCAGCACCCACTCGGCTGGGAGCAGGAGGATGGGAAAGTGAGGAAGGTCCAGACAAGGTACAGTCCAGCAAAAACTCCTGACTGGTCCCACTGGCAAGCACGTTCCTCCCAGGCAAGAGCTGGGAAGGTGGAGGACTTGCACCAAGAGAGAGACTGAGGTCTGAGGACAACCCGTGTGGCTCTGATGTCCAACCTCTTGTTTTCCAACACCTGCATCTCATCCCTGGTTGCCTCCTGCTCCCCTTTCCCTTCTCTCCAAGGTGTGAAGGAGCAAACCTCTATAACAAGCACAACCAACACAAACACAGCAGTGCTACCCAGAGGGTGGGATGTGTTCCCGTGGGAGCTGTGCTGCCCGGGGTCAGGTCCCGTGTCCTTTCATAGAGGTGCAGCTTGTCTTTGTTGGAGTGAAGCATCTTCACGTCCTCAAAGGCATAGTAAGCAGCCAGCATGAAGTTGACATCCCCGGTGGTGAGGAGGTCGAAGACACAGGACTGGAAATAGAGGTCCTCCACGGGCAGCTTTTCCCTGCACTTGGCCGTGGCCGTCTCGTAGGTGAAGGCCTCGGGGGGAGCGGGCAGGCTGGGCCCCTTCCTCCGGGTGCGACCCTCCGTGGCCTGGGCCGAGCGGACGGTCTGGAAGTCAATCTGCTGGTTGAGTGGACAACCACGCAGGCACAGGTAGAGGCCCTGACTGTCCCGGTCCTCCACGGCGTTGACCACCTCCTCGGGCATGCGCACGGCGAAGGTGAGGTAGCGCCCCACCTGCCTCACCACGATGGTGGTGCCGATGTACTTGGCCTGGATCTCGATGTGCTGCCCCGACACCTTCTCCGTGATCTTCAGGCTGTTGGCCCCGTGCTTGTCCCCTCCGTTCTTGGAGCCGTCCACAAAGGCAGCAGGGAGCTCGTCCATCTCCGCCTGGTACACCTTCTGATCCACACACTCCTGGAAGCTCTTGAAGATGATGGTGAGCTGTGGGGGAGGAAAGGAGCATGGTTACAGCCAGTGATGACCACCTGAGAGCACACAGCCACCACCAGCAGTGGGGTGGGAGGTGGAAGGGCTGGATGCTCAGTCCGGCCTGCAGTGTGACCTTCAGCTCATGGGCAGGTCCTTCATCCTGAGAAGTGGCCCTGACTTTCAGCCACCCAGACAAGTCATCCTGCTCCAGCAAAAGGGTGAGGACACTGTGTAGAGATCCAAGACCCAGAGGCTTGACTGAACGCACCACCTGGATCTGCCTGTTATCTCCAGGCCCGGCACAGGAGCTTCCTTGCAGCTGGAGCTGGGTGGAGCAGCCCTGCTCACAGGCCTGTGGCAGCATGCCCGTGCACGCAGCACTGCCTCGCCTCCAGGGCTGGCAGATGGCACTGGGGACCAGCCCTGACTCCCTCGGAGGCGGTGGAGCTTCTCCTCTGACTCCCACGACATTTACATCCCAAGGGCTGGACCAATTTGTTTCCCTAACCAGCTGCAGACCAACAGGATTTCTCCCACGGGCCCTCAAACATGTCCTGCTCCATCCCAGCCCCACCAGCACACCCGTGTTCAGCCTGTTCCAGAGGGGTGGCCCTTCTAGGGGTGACTTCGTGGTGGCCTTGGCAGTGCTGGGTTAATGGCTGAACTCGATGATCTTAAGAGGTCTTTTCCAACCTTAATGATTCTGTGATTCTGTGATTACCCAACAGGCCTGGCTGGGCTCAAACACAGGCCCCTTGCCAGAGGAAGAACCTCAGTGCTTGCTCTTCCCTTGCTGACCTGGCTTTTAGAGGGAAGACTTGGGGAGGAAAACTAGTAGAATTTGCATGTACAAACAGTGCAAACTACATTTCCTCTTTCAGCCCTCGCAGAGTTGCTCTGGCATCTTTCTGCCCATGAGGGACAAGTGGCAAAGGGAACCTCCTGCCATGTGTCCCCCATGAAGGGGGAGACTGAGACTTGGCCAGAGTGGGGTGGGGCTGGAAAAGAGAGCAGAGAACACAAAGAGCCCCAAGGATGGAGCACTCCCATCCTTCCCAGCAGCACAGTGCCCACAGCAGTGCTTCCCACAGCTCACGCTGCACATCTCATGACTAATCTCTCCTCACCACAAGCCTGTGAGGCAGATAAGGAGAGAAAAGGCTCAATTAAGATGGTGATCCTGCGATCCCAGCAGGTCCTGGGATCCTTAAGGACCACTTTCCTCTAGGCAGACTTCCTTGCAAGCCTCAGCAGGTTTGGATGTTAAGTGGGTAAGGATTTCAGAGCATCATGAAGTATCTTTTAGAGGGTTTATCAGGGCCAGGTCAGAACCTCACTGCCAGTTCCAGCTCAGGATAAAGGGGTGACATCCAGAGCAGAGAAGCAGCCCCTGTCCTACACGTGTTTCTCTCCCCTCACATACAGGGAGAAGCACAATTCCCAGACACGGTGGGACAGGACATTTTCCAAAAGTAAGAGGATGCCTCCTGCTGAGCCTCCCTTTTTCTTTGGCACAAAAAGCACCCTGTTAGCTTTAGAGCTTGTGCACCAGGGGCAGCACAGCAGTTCCTCAGCTCCATGTCCCTCCTGAAGCTGAGGCTGTGACACACAAGTCCTGCTGTATCACAGCAGCACATTTTCACTTGGGCTTTTTGTGTTTGCCTCGCACCTTCAGGATGTTTATTCAGTCTGTCAAAGAACCTCCAGAACAGACTGTTCCCCACAAAATGCCTTGACTTGGCTGCAAACCACAGAGACAATTACAAGCCTGGGTAGAGGGGAAGGCAGTGTGAGGAGCTCAGCTCCCTCCAGGCTTTTTCCTGCAACATGGAGCCTCCCTGGAGGGCAGTCCTGGGTTTGCTTGGGCCTTGGGGTCCCTGAAAAGGTGCCAGCATCATTCCTGATCTGGCTGTTCACAGCCATCTGGAGTCCAAAGGTGGGAGGCCTCTTAATTTGCAATACCTGGCTTGGCCATGAAGGCCCTCCTGAGGTGCAGCACCTCAGCCTGCTCACCATGATGGGGCTGGATGTGCTCAGCAAGAAACCACAGGCCCTTTCAGTGAAGGCTGGGGACAAAAGAAGGATGGACATCTGATATCAAGGACCAAACATTCAAATTCAGAGGAGCTCATGCTCTGTCTTACCCTCCCCAAGGAGATGTGCAAATGGGGGTAGACACAGAAGGAAGGCAGGCTGCTCTGAAGCCTCTCTGCCCTTGCCCACCTCTGTCTGGGGGGACAAGGCTCACCTTGCTGGTGGCAGTGGCCGAGGATCCAGGCAGCACGGGCGTGTTGGTGACCTGCACGTTCAGATAGTTATTGTCTATGAGCGGCCAAGCCCCCTGCACCTTGCAGGTCTGGAAAGTGTCCGTGAAAGTCCTGAGGTGGGGGTCCCCAAAGAGCCCGCAGTGGGTGTAGTTGGGGGCGGCCGAGTGCTTGTGGAAGCTCTTCTCGTAGTGGCAGATCTCGGGGCTGTCGGAGCGCTCCTGGCTGTCCCCGGGGGGCAACGTCCGGAGGCGGGGCTGGGACGTGGGGCCATCCTTGGAGCAGTTGTGCTGCACCATGAGATCGTCTATGCCATGCACGGCCGAGTGGTAGGCCAGGTCGCCCCTGCAGGTGCGGGCGGTGCGGCGGGTGCAGTGCGCGTAGGCCCGCAGCGCCGTGCAGAACTCGGGCGCCTCCTCCGCGCCCGCGTGGTGCGAGCCCGACGTGGCCGCCCAGAACTCAGAGTTGCACTTGAGGATCTTGCATGGAGACGTCACTGCAAGGGGAGGGGAGGAGAGCACAAGGGGGTCAGCGCTGGCTCGCCCGTGCGCGGGATGCCCGACTGTACCCCCACCCTCCTCCCGAGGCCCGAACCCATGACAGCGGCCCGGCCGCGTGACGGGGCCGCGCTCTCCGGACGTGACCCGCTCACATGACCCAACTCTCACGCATCAAAGCCAGAGAAACCAACAGGATCTGCCCCAATTGAAGCCA
>VZTZ01041457.1:2538248-2548741 GCA_013400955.1 Drymodes brunneopygia
GGATCTGCCCCAATTGAAGCCAAAAAGGGAAAGAGCATCCAGCCTTTAGATGAATGATCATGGGGGGAAACTGTGGCGTGGAAGAATGGGACATATTCATAAGCAGTGATAAGGGAGGATCATTAATGTGGGGGGAGATGCAATGGGGTTTTTTATGCCCTTTTAGGGTTTGACATTCTAAGCTCTGTGCTCTAGCAGCACAAACTGCTTGCTCCCTTCCTTTTCCTCCTTTATGGGCTTGGGAAAACCAAGCACTGGTACAACCAGGTTAGAACAGGACGGGTGCCATGACCCACCCTCCAGCACAGCCAGAGGCCATCCGCCACCCCCAGCCACGGGCGCTGCACTTGTCCCTGTCCCTGTGCCTCCGGAAAGAAGCGGCAGCCAAAAAACCTCTTTCCTGACGTCTGTGTGGCTCTGCCCAGCCCTGGGAGCCCGTTCCCCACCATGGCCCGCTGAGAGAGAACAAGAGGTGGAGGAGAAAAACCGGCACAGCAGGTGCGGGGATGGCAGCGAGCCCCCGCCTCCCCTTCCCACCCGCCCAGTGCTGCCCAGGCGCAGGCGAAGCCAGAGGCTGCAGGGCCTGTGCCGGGCTCAGCCACAGCCCTGGTGCTTCCTGGCAAGGCAGAGGAAGGCAAAGAAAATTCAGATCCTGTTTCTTCCCCCCACACACAACGTCTGCTCCCTGGGGCAGTGCGGCTTCCCCGGAGCAGACTTGAAAGCAGCTGTGCAAAAAGCACATGGCCATTGCTGAATGTCGCAGACACTGCTCTGCCCCTGCCAACTTGGAGTCTTGCTGGGTGAACCCAGGCTCACACTACTTAAAATTCATGGCATTTTCCTTCCTCTCCTCTTAATCGACCCCCTCGGAGTGCTTGGAAACAGGATGGGTTCAGGCACAAAAGGCAGCAGGAGGAGGAGAAGACAAGCCCCACCATTTCCAGATGCTTTCATGGTGCCTTTTGCAGGCGTACCCATATATTCCTGTCTTGGGACCTGTTTAGAAGGAGCCTGGCAGGGCATCTGTGCCAAAAGCATCTCAGATTTGTTTAGAAAGAAAGTTACAAAACCCAGTATTGTTTCAGGGAAAACAGTATGTTTGAGTTTTAAACATCACAGTGCTGGAAACCTAAACAGAGTCGGTGCTGGAAAATCGGAAAGGGAGACTGAGACTATAAAACACCGAGCAGTTCGGCTGTGAGAAACAAGCCTGACTCCTCTCTGTTTCCAAGCAGAGTGAAGTGCAAATAGGAAATGGTGACAGGTTCCTCACAGTTTTAGAATTCATGTTTAATAAACTCAGATGCTAGCAACAGCACCGAGAACCCGGGAGCTGTTTGGTCTTGGCAGCATCCTACTTAAACCTGCAAGAAGCTCTGTGGAAAGCCTTTAACTCATCATTGACCAGAGGTGACTCAACAGCAAGGTTCTGACCTGGGACATGGGCTCATGTTTCTGCTAAGTCTTCTGCATGTATGAGTCAAATTTAAAGATATTTATTATTTCATATCCCTCTCTTGTTTATCCCAGGAGTGTGGTTTTCCAGGACTGTTATAATGGAAGGCAGGAGTCAAAACAGCATGCAGGAGTGTGACCAGTGCCACCACCGCTGGTTATCCCAAACCCTTGTGGCATCAGGCAATTAAAGTCATTGCTCTCCTTGTAGTTATGCTAATGTACAGCTTGAGGATGCCTTGGGGTTGTGTGTGGCAGAAGGTGCTGTCACTGCAGCTCGACCTGCCTGCACAGCCCTGGGAGAAGCTGGAGGACACATCCCTGGACATGCAGGAGCCACACAACCCCACAGCTCAGGAAGGTATGGGGATGCACTGCACAAAGCATCCCATCCAGCGAGCAGCTTGCAGAGTCCTGGATGTCCCAGCCCTTCAGATGCTGCTTAGTGAGGATTGTTTTAGTGGGAATAAACCCACAGCCTCTTGCTCTTTAAGGGCTTGCTTCACTCACTTGGATGAGGAGATGCAGGCGTGAGCTGCAGCTGCCTAGGGACAGAGAGGGCCCTGCTAACAGCCCCTCAACACCCAGTGCTGGACACATCCTGATGCTGAGCATCCCTCACTGCTGCCCTGCCCGGGGTCACACATGACTTTATAAGGCACTGAATTAAAAAATCCCATCCGAAGGGAGGGCAGGGAAGCCCATCTCCTTCCTCCCTGCGCCTGAAGGGGGAGCGTTCCGCTCTAAGATGTTATCGCCGCGCTTTTGGCACCCATCCCCTTCTCGCTGTTTCGCTCAGGGCCCCATATAAGGCCAGATCTCCAAATCCAGGTGCCCCGGCGCTGGGCGGTGTGAGCAGGGCCCTCCCCGGACACTGCCCTTTCCCATGGACATCCCCCCAGCCACCCTGATGGCAAATCCCTCCTGCTGCTGGGGAGGGACCGCAGCTGACAAAGGCTGTGGAGGAGAGCAAACACGACCCTTACCCCTCCCAAGCAGCCTTGCCTCGTCCCCTCTGGCAGCAGCTTTGGCACAGTGGTGCAGGCTCATTTGTACCCTGGCCAAGAAACGATGTTTATTCAATTTCACATAATCTATTTTCCATCGACTCACAATGGTTCTGTTTTTCAGCCACAGATGACTTAGCATGGAAACAAATCCCTCTCAAGCAGGAACCCAGCAAGGCTCTCCTGGGATCTGTGAGACATCCCCAGGTCTGGGTGATTTCTTGTCCATGGCAGAGCAGCCTTCATCTCACAGACAGGTGACTTCAACCCCTCCAAGCCACCTCCCAACCTCGCCATGATCTCCTTCTTTCAAGGCCTTGGTGCCACTCAAACCAGGGAACAAAATTTCCTTTGTTATCTTGAAACCAACCGTTTCAGAAAGCTAAAGCCAGAAAAAAATCAGAAAACCACCTGGACTAGAACAGCCCCCCCTGCCACATCCCCCGTTTGTTCAGGGACACTTCCCGTGAGGACTCCTGAGGTCTTTGAGGACTGAAAAGCCACCCCGTTCCTCAGCGGGCTGTTTCAGGAGTTTATCACCTTTACAAAACACGGGTCTTGGTTCTAAGTGGATTTTATCTGACTTCATTGTAAGGACATAAAAAGAACCAGCGATTTTCTCCAAAGCACTAAAAGGTCCGTTAGTAACGAGTGTATTTCCCACAAAGATATTTACACACTGCAATCAAGTCCCTTGTCAATCCTCCAGATAAGCTAAACGGTTTGCACTTTTAAGTTCTCGCTGGAAGGTGTTTGCCCAGCCCCACCATCAGATCTCCCTCCAGCAGCCTTGTTTCCTGCACAGCCTACCACCCCTGGGGTAAAGGACACACTCACAACTCTCCCAGGGTCACCCCTTTAACTAGGACACTGCATTGTGCGGGCAATGAATGAATTGGGACCTTTTCCTGAGCTCCTGGTTTGGAAAGCCCTGCTCCTCCATTCAACAAGCATCCCACGGACCACCAAACAAACACACCCCCAGGGTTCTGGGGTACCACACAACCCCAGTTCCACCACTCTGCCCTCGGCAATAAGCACATTGCATTACCTGATGTCAAATTAGGTGCTCAAACATATGCACACATCTAACTTTAACAGCATTTAATTATCAGTGCCCCCCTACTCCCCCTTCAGCTGGTGTTAAGTAACCTGGATTTCATTTATCCAAATTACCCAAATCATGCTCTTTCAGAAAACTAGCAGAAAAACAACATTTCATCTATTCTCCTGTAATTCCCGTAACAAAGAGAATTACTGGAAATTAATTTCTGTAAGCAAAAGCCAATTCTTTTAAGACTCTTGAATGCACGTTCACCAGACCTGTTAATTTTGAAGTGTTCACTGCTAAGCAATGTTTTTTAATATCCTCTTGGTTCCTAACGGGCTGGAAAGTATTTCATCACCCACATGTGATGCAAATACATCATCCTGCGTTTTTCCACATACATGGATTGAAGTGTAGATGTGCAAGCCTCACACATGCAGTAAAGGGCCTTTTTGGAGAACACAGTAAAACCTAATTACCTTTGGCCTCAGATCTGAGCACCCAGACTTGGGCTCCTAAACACATATTTATTTAAGTAATCTAAATAAACATATTTATGCTGACACCTCAATAGGAAAGGCACGATTCTCCAAGGTGCTAAATACCAGCAACAACTGCCAGCTTCAAGGAGATGTGGGCTGCTCTGCTCACAGGCAGACAGCAGTCACCACCAGCATAGAAATGACCCCAAAAGAATTAAAAAAAAAAAATCACATTAAAAACACGGCACAAAGGATTGCTTCCAGCAAGGTTTCAGGAGTCCCAAGCAAAATCTGAAGGAATGAACACCGTGCTTTGCATCCAGCCCCTCATGCTGTCCCTGTCCCGGGGGGGTCTCCATGAGCCACCTCATCTGGTGGCCACGCTGGACCCACATCTCAATGCCCACGAGGGTCATGAGATCAGATATAAAGAAGGAATTTTTTTACAATTAGCGTGCTGAAACACTGGCACAGGTTGCCCAGAGAGGTGCTGCGTGCCCCATCCCCAGAGCCATTCAAGAGGTCCCTGCCCATGGAACAGGGGTTGGATGGGGTGGCCTTTAAAGGTCCCCTCCAACCCAAATCATCCCGCGATTCTATTTTATGACACGGATCAGCCGGCGCCTTGTCACACCAGGGAGAGAAAAGAGCCACTCGGTGCAGCCCTGATGGATGGGATGTCATGGGCAGGGACAGCTCTCCCGCAGTCCCACGGGGCACCGTGGGGCGAGCAAGACCCAAGGGCCACCTGACCCAAGCTCGGTGAAAGGATTTGTGCGGGAAGGCAGCGCCGGGCTCTTCCAGCGACCTCCTTTGAACTGTTAATCAAGCACAATCTTGCAGAATAATAGCCTGGTTATTATTGCCTTGTTTGCATAACAAAGAGGCCCAATAAAACTGATTTGACTGTGCTCAGAGGGGGTGTGAAAGATCAGCCCTGAGAAAAGAGCTGCAGGAATGCAGCAAACTGCTCCAAAGCCTCAACCCAGGAAGAAAGACAATGCAATTTGCCATCAAGAAAAGCCCAATAGACCAATAAATTACCCATGTGCAAAGGGATTAGATCAGGTTTCAGTTGCACTGAAGTGGGGGGAGGACCGGGAGGAGGGAACTGAAGGAGAAAAATAAACCTGACTCTCTTAAAGAGCTGGGGCTCATATTTTGCAAGGGTGTGCGTGGGGAGGTCGGCTCTGAGGGGCCACGTTCCATGCTGGGGCCGGGGTTATGTGCTCATCTCCACCGGCAAAAGCAGCAGATGCATCAAATCCAGGCAAAGGCCCTACTTTGTGCACGATAAAGTGATTCTAGACGTACCCCAGAACGCACTTCAAACCATGCAGGTTCATTTAACCCAGTCCTTGTCTTGCTCACGAGGATGCTGATGGAAGGAGAAATCAGTTCCTTGAAGTCAGAAGAGGGACACAGAAGGAGTTTTCTCATTTCAGCCCGTGTCAGTCGCTAAAGCATCCGGAGGACCTGCCACGGCCAGCTCCTGTCTGTCCTCAGCAGCGAGTTCACGGCCCCCCATCTCTCCTCTGCAGGCGTTGCAGAGACACGGGGCAAGTCCAGGCAGGAAAGCAGCACAGTCAGTGTCTTCAGCGGCTGCAGCACCAACTGCTGCACGCTGCCGAAGGAGCCCTTGATCGCTGCTGTCACTTAGTCAGCTCTTTTGGCTCCAGACTCGGCTTACGGCTGACCCGGCATGCTCCGCGCCAGCCCAGGCAGCTCTCGGCTCTCCCCAGCCCCCCAGCCAGCTCTGCTCCTCCAGGCTCACCTCGGCATCCCTGCGCAGGGACAAGGGCGAGCAGACACCATCCCAGAGGGCACCAACCACGGAGCTGCCAGCCAGGGCCGTGCTGCTCTGAGAACGACCAGCAAACCTTGGGGAGTGCAGTAGGCATGACGGGAACGGAGTCACAGACTTGGTTCTTGAATCTTCCTCCTGGGATTGGGGCCTCAGGGCTGCCTTCCCGCAGCTGTTGAGCTTGTGCCTGCTCAGAGGAAGCGGTGCCAGTGGGTGGTTCAGAAGATGCAGATTTTGCTCCTCCATGAGCCAGTGGGTGGATGGAGGATGAGCAGGGAGGGAGGTGATAGGGCAGTGATCTCCTCTGACTCTTCATCTGCAGAAGGGCACTGACAAAGCTGGCTCTCCAGCACAGTGTGCTGCAGGCTGGGAAGCTGTTCTGGAGCTGCACACTTGACTCTCCCCTTTGGGAGTGCGCCCAGACACTTTCACCAAGAGTTCCCAAGAGCTGGTAAATCTCCTCAGGCAAACGGTCCAGGTTAGAGATGAGGGCACTGAAGGATGTGAAGGCTTTCACCCAAGATGAGCCCCGTGGGAAGAGAGGTGAATTTGCACTCTCATCCCCTGCATGAAGCATCACCCTCACCCTCCTCCTCAGCCACCACCACCCATGTCCCCATCCCTCTGGAGCAGCAGTTCCTGGGTAAGGCCACCTCTGCCAGCCACCCCCACCACTGTTTCAGGTTTCCAGCAGACATCACTCTCCCCACGCCAAAGCTGTTTTCCCAGGGTGCCTTTGAAGGCAGCGCTGCCACCCACCAGTGCCCGGGGGCCCCCCAGGTGTGGCAGCGGGTCCCTCGCCCTCCTCCCCCTCGCCCGGGCCGCAGCAGGGCTGGCAGGGAAACGCTTTCTGCTCACAGGTGTGGATTCCCTCTAGGAATAATCATCCCCGCTGTGCTCTTGTGAAATTTCAACCCTTCAAACGCAGAGGTAAATGAGATACAAAACGAGGAGATGGAGAAAAGCCCGGAGCACATAAATCTGGATGAGGCAAATTTATACAATTAGATGTCTGCCAAAAAATTGCGGCATCTCAATCGGAGGCGTTGGCTTGCGCAGGGTGTGGGGTGGCAGCTGCCCGGCTGGAAGGCAGCAGCCCCACAAGCCCATCCAGACACCTGACTGATGCTGGAGCCCCACCTGGGGATGTAGGGGACCTTGTGGATCCCTTCCTGCAGGCTGAGCTCCCACCCAGCACCAGACTTCCTCCCCATTGCTCAAACCCCATGGAAGCCACAGTATCTGTTCATCCTTCACAGCCACAGACCTTCAGAGGCTTATTTATTTTTAAATGCTGCCTCTCCTGGACTCAGGTTTTAATTCTGAGAGGAAAAAGTAACTTTCTAACTGGAACCCACTCCCCTCAGACCAACTGCTCCTCCGCTCCTATCCAGCACAGTGGTGCTTTCTCACCACTGTGGGCTGGCAAAGTTCAGAGTCATGTCCTGCCACATGCCCTTGTCATCTCAGAAAGGGCCAGCTGGAGTGTGTCACACAGCAAGAGAAAAAGGTAGCTTGTCCAAAACCCAAAATGCCATAGATCATTACTAGGGCTTTGGGGAACGAAGTCAACAGCTGTCCAGGAAGGAGAGGAAACCAAGGGAGGAGAAAATTCTTTGGCCTCAAGTGAAGCTTGCTCTCTGCCTGACCCATAAAACCTGTATGTCAGGGACAGCTCTGCCTGCTGGGAACTGAATGGCCAAACACTTCTGGATGCTCATGCAGTGCAAAGTGGGACTCAACACCCTTCTGAAGGAGCTGCTGTCCCTGCAGCTGTGGGGACACGAGACCCCGGCCACCCAACACACCACAGCCATGCCGTCAGACAGAGCAGCTCAGTCTGCGCCTACCAGGGCTGCGTGTGTGTCGGAGCCAGCTTGTTCTCTGCAGTGAGAGCCCGATGACTTCATCAAGGGGATGGCATCTGGTTTTGCAGTTGGCTATAATTCAATTCTCCCCCTTGCTGCAGGAATTTCAGCTGGTGGAGCAGTGATTTACTCAGCCAGGCTGCACTTGAGTGCAAAGCAATCTTGAGGCTACAATCGAACGCACTGTTATTCTGAGAGCTCACGGACAAGGGAATAAATATCCTCTTCTTTTCATCCCAGTAGCTGCCAAGTGCAGGCTACAGAGCTTTTTAAAGGCATTTAGGAGCTCTCCTCTAACAAGTGCACTCTGGATGCAGCGCATGGTCAGGAAGGACCCTGCCTGCACAGCTCACTTCTGATCTGTGGCATCAGGATGGGATTTGCAACGACAGCCAGAAAGAGGCCAGGGCACCCCCTCACCTGCCTCACCACAGCTGCATCTCCAAGCAACCCCCATTCTCCCCAGAAACCCTTCCCCATCACTCCAGCACACATCACTCCTGGATTCCAGCAGCCTTGAGCTCATCCCAGCTCCCTTCAAACCACCTGGGACCCTGAGGCTCTTTTGATCCTGAGTTCCTACACTCCCCCTTACTCAAAGTTTGGTATCTGTTCCAACAGGAAAAGCAAATCAAACCAAATCAAACTCATCCAGATGGATCAAAAGCCCTCATCTTTGCCCTTTTTTGCTGTCTCACCAATGCTTATCCCTTGGGAGCAGTAGGGCTTGGCTGTGGGATCCCCTGAAGGACTGATGGGCGGAGGAGAGGCTATTTGGGCCACACACTGCCCTGCCAGAGCCTACGGATGCTTTATGGGATGTGCCCATCAGGGAGCCAGAAGAGAGACCACAAAACTCATTGTCACTGGGGCCGCAGCCTGGCTCTCCAGGGACAGCAGGTCAGTGCAGAGCCCGGGAAGAACCCCCAGGTCAGGAAGTTTTTATGGTTGCTCAGCCCTGTGAGCACTTTCATGTGCACATCCGACTCAGCACAGCTGTCCAGGCCACAGAGAAAGAAACCTCAGCTGTTCCCATGATAAACCCACCCTTAACATTGCCTTGTAACCAAGGGCCAGGAATTTCACGATTTTCTGCAGAAAAAAGCAACATATCCACCCTATCTACATTAAAAACAAGGCACCTCCTTCCAGCCCCGCAACATGCCTTGCTGGCAATGGCAGAGAACTCCCCGTTCCAAACACAAGACCAGCTCCAAGCTTGCAACAAAACAGGGAAGCCAAAATATTTCCAGGTTTACGTTTGAATCCCTCCCTTCTTCTCTGCCCTGACAACATCCCGCACAGGCGCGCTCCTCCTCCCCAGCCTCCACCTTCCCCAGGATGGGCTCCCTGTTCACAGCACTGAGGGGGTTATTTTAGTCTCTAAGCCCCCCATCTCAATTTTGGCTTAATGCTGCCATCACTTCCCTGCTGCTGAGACAAAAGCCATTTATTGACTGATAAACCTCCAATAGGGTTCTGGAATCCACTGTGCTGCCTGGATGGACCAAGAGCAGAAAACTCCGTATTTTTATGGAGGCAGGAGTGTATTACAGCCAAAACGGCCAAGCTGGAAACAAACAGGGAAAGCCAAAGCAAATCTGAGCCCGACACACCTGGGGCAAAAACATCCAGGGCCAGATTTTGGAAGTACAGAAGGATTTGCAAGAAAACTCAGCACAGGCTGTACTGGGAGGCACAGGCTTGGGTCACCCATGAGATCAGAGTCTCATCTGGGAGAGCACCCACGAGCATCCAACACTGGGACTTGGTACAAGCTCCAAGGAGAATTTCTGCCAAGGAAACTGTCAGCAGTGGCCAGCTCTGCCCACACCCCCTTCCCCAGCTGCCTCACGGTCACCCTGACCCACACGGCCAGAGGACCCAGCCCAAGGGCACTGGACCGTGGTGGCTGCCCAGGAGGCAGCTGGGCAAAGCCATCGGTGTGAGCAGCCCAGGCGGGAATCCAGCCCGGGCTGTGAGCGTAGGGGGGTTAAGCAAATAAATAAATAGGGCAGGACTCGGCGAGGCACTGATCTGACATGCCGAGCACCCGCTTGGGCAGCCTCCAGCAGCCCTGCTCACCTGGGGCTCCCAGGAGGGGTGCGAAGCCTCCTTGGCGCTGGAAGCCTGCTGGGAACTCATAAATTCCCAGGAAGCATAGGGAAAAAGGGGCAAAAGGATATGGCAGGGAATAAATCCCCCCTTCTCCTACCTTCCCACCCAGAAAGCTTTCAAAAAAAGCCCCCAGCCTGCTCCCAGCCCTGGGCACGGGGAGCCCCGTCTCCGCCTGCACCCCGCTCCCGCGGGCTCTGGATCGCCTCGTTCTGCCAGTTCTTTGCACCTTATTTGACTGCTGAAGGGAGAATCAAACAAAGCAGCCAGCCAGATCTCCTATCAAGTTCTTTCTTGCACCGTAAATCTCACAGCCTCCTCGACGCTCTGCAACTCAACTGCTCGGAGAAGGGCGTTAAGCAACACATATGGGAGCAGCTCCAGAGTTCCCAGAAAAAAACAGGGGGTTCGGCTTGCAGCCTGCTGGGAAGTTTCATGGGAAAAGTGGGGTCCAGAGAGACACCTCAGTGCTAAGGGCAGCGCTGGAAAGGTTTTCCTGGAAGAGGGCGAAGAGGGCAAAGATGGGAGGAAGGGCGTAAAGCAGTTATTTATTTATTTCCTACATGTGTGTGCAAGACTGCTTCACCTACGGTTATGCAAAAGAAAGGCAGAGGCGATTTAAAAATTAATAAATTAAAATTTAAAAAAGAGAAAAGTTCTACTAAACTAAAAAGAGAGACAGGGAGATTTAAGCCTTAGAACTTTTCTTTCTCC
>VZTZ01041457.1:2549437-2570346 GCA_013400955.1 Drymodes brunneopygia
AAAAAAAAAAAGAAAAAAAAAAAGGAGAAGGAAAGAGAGGAAGAGGGGGGAGAAAAAGGGAAAAATAAATCAATCGAAAGAAAGAACTGGGGGGAAAAAAATGAAATCAAAAGCCCCACATGGCTCCGCGGAGCGCGGCAGGGACAGGCGGCCCCAGCTCCGGGCTCTGCACTGAAATATTACACAGACTTTTTCTCCTTCTTCTCCTCCTCCTCCTCTCCGTCCCCTCCCATTACAACCCAGCCCCAACCATCAATCATCCGGCTGCCTCCCAATGCCTGCATCCTGCTCTGCGCCTCCTCCTCCGAGCGCGCCCGCCTCCCCGGCCATGCTGCGGGAAGGGGCGGGAGCGGCCGCGGCCATGGGAGCGGGCTGGGAGGGAGCGGGGGAAAGGAGCCGGGGCGAGCCGGCCCGGGGGGTTCTTGCTGGGGTTGGGGCNTGGAGCCACCAAGCTCTGCCGTGCCCCGGGGGAAGAGGGTGGCCGTGATCCCACGCAGGATGCGCAGCGGGAAGGGCTCTCGATGTGTGCCCGCCGTCACTCATCGCATCTCGGTGGCAGTTTGGGAGAGGGGCTTCCTCCCACCCCATCGGGTCTCAACATCCACTGTGCCTTCCCTGCCGCTCTCCCATGAGCCTGCCAAGCGCGCTTTGGATCGCCCAAAAATTAAGCAATTTGGGGTAAGGGGCTGTCGTACAGCAGAGGGGGGAAACTGAGGCAGGAGGCTATAGGCAGCTGATGCNTCACGGCAGAAATTTGGCATGGGGGTGTTCATGTGTGGGTCCCTCCCCAGCAGTGCCCCCCTTTCCTTTCACGGCACCCGGGAAGGGGAGGACGAGGTAACCTGGCGCTGTCAGGAACACCTCCCGGCTGCCTGCGCCGCTTTGATTTCCACCATCTCCTTCCTTGTGGGATGAGGAGCGGGGAGACAAAGAAGATGAGGTCAAGGAAAAACACCCACCGCAACTGCTCGGGGAGCGGGGAACTGGGGGGGCACGCACCAAAACTGAGCCCCACTTGCTTATTTTAAACATGTGGCAAACTGCTGCGAGCAGAGGGAGAGGGAAAGAGGCCCAGGGACAGGGGAACGGGGGCGGCGATCCAAGGGCTGCCAGAAACACAGGGAAAAAGTCTGCAAAATAAAGAGGCTGTTCCTTACCTGAAGGGAAGATGCAGAGAAAGACAGGGAGGATTTGGACAAGTCCCAGGGCTGTGGATCCTGCCCCTCTCCCCATACCCATCCATCCAGCTCGAGCTTTAACCACTATCCTCTCCCTGGAAGAAGAGTTTAAAAAGGGAAAAAAAAAAAAGAAAAAAAAAAAGGAGAAGGAAAGAGAGGAAGAGGGGGGAGAAAAAGGGAAAAATAAATCAATCGAAAGAAAGAACTGGGGGGAAAAAAATGAAATCAAAAGCCCCACATGGCTCCGCGGAGCGCGGCAGGGACAGGCGGCCCCAGCTCCGGGCTCTGCACTGAAATATTACACAGACTTTTTCTCCTTCTTCTCCTCCTCCTCCTCTCCGTCCCCTCCCATTACAACCCAGCCCCAACCATCNCAGGAGGCTATAGGCAGCTGATGCGGGGTAGGGCTTGTGACAGCGACATGGACGTCTCTAGCCCGCTGGGGTATGGCGTTCCCCCAGCACATGGAGCTCCTCCACGTCTTCCCAGCCCTGGCACCTGGTAGATGGGAGTTTCACAACAGTTCCAGGTCATTCACCCGCACCTGCACTGGCACTGGCAGCGGTGAAGTAACCCCAGGTGACTCAGAAACAGCAAGTCTCAAAGATCCTTATCATCAGACTGGCACTCCTTAGATAGGGGGACGGCTGTCAGGTATCGCAGATCCAAATGCCAGCCCACCAAGGGCTGATGGAGATGACTAAACAATACCCACACTCTCTCAGGACCTCCAGCATCGCCTCCTCTGCACCACCAGCCCATATACAAACCTGCATATTGGGCTTTCACTGGGGTTTCACTGACCTCACCAGTTATGTTGGTAGGGTTGTCCTGGGGTCTCACTTTTAAGCCTCCCTTAGAGACCCTCTGGGCAGTCCCAGGCAGGCACCAGCCCTGGGGGAACCCTGCCTGCTCACAGACCATCAGCTTGGAGCACACAGGCGTTTGCCTGCTGGGTTTCAAGATCCTGCTCATTTCCTCCTCCTGCAATGCCGCAGCGTGTGAAGGTGAGCAGATTGGATCTGCATCCCCACCATCCCAGGGGTCTGTGCCACCCACGAAAGGGCTAGGCCTGGAGGAAGGCATCCACTTAGCTTGGATCCCTTGAAAATTTCCCTTGAAGGATGTTTTAACTGCAGTGAGCTAAGACCACTTCTGAATGAGGGTGCCCACGGGTGTAGGCTTTAATAACTTCCCTGTTTTGGATCATTAGCTCTCCTTTAATGGTGTGTCCCCTTGCCATCTTGATATTTCATCTCCTTTCTTTTGGGGTTCTTATACAAAGAATAAAAGGATGCTGTTGTTTTACACCACCCTTCTCCCAGGAAAGAGACCGTGGGGTCTTTCCTCCTACAGGTTGGTATAGGCCTGGGATACTCCTTGACATTTCTTCTAATTATTCTTGGAAACCTCCTCTTCTAGCTCATAAACATCCTTAAGAACACTTTTTGGCATGACTGTGGCTTAAAGTCTCTAACAAGAGTTTGTGATCTCCTCCCTGTCACAGATTGAATCTGTGATCTGGTACAACAAGTATCCCATAGAAAGAGGAAGAGGAGATCGGTATAAATATCCAAGAAGCAAAGACATCTATTAACACCTATATGTTTCTCCATGAAGGGAGTGAGCCCCCATGCCTCCAAATGAAGGAGGAGCTTCTCTGGGGCTTTATCCAGGCTGCAACAGAAATTAAAACACTGAAGCTTTTCCATCTGGGACCCAGATGGGATCCAAAAATCCTGCGGCCTTGCCTGCCTAACGGAATATCTGTCTTGGTCCTGCTGGTGCTAGAGCTGCACTCAGATGGTGTCCACTAAAGTCAGAGGCAGCTCTGTGTGCAGAGGAGCTGCCAGAGTGGGCAGAGCTGGGCAGGAGATGAAAGCTGGCAGGCCGGATCCAGACCTGTAGCAGAGGCAGTGTGGGAGGAACGCCGACTCGAAGCACCTCTTTGTGGGGGATGTCAAACAGGGGCAAATATGTCCAAACCCTGCCAGCTGCTCCTACCACCCAAGAAGAAATGCCTGCTGATGGGATGTGTAGGCAGCTGGAGCTGGAAGGGGCCTGGGGGGAGGAGAGAGAGGGTCTGTGAGCTGGGGAGAGCCCAGGAAAAGGCGGGGGGAGATCCAAGGGATGGGGTTTCAGACCTCAAATCCTTTCCTCTTGCTCTCACCCTCTCCTCTCGCAATGTGACTTTTGCTTTTATTTCAAAATGAAAAACATAATTTCTGCTGTTATCCTGACTGATGACATCTAACATGATCTGTTTAACTAAAAAAAGCCCCATCTGAATGACGAACTTTTAAAACCCAGCTGTTAAATAGCTGCTGCGAGGCTGCTTTGATGGTTTGACCTAAAGCACCACTTTGGTATTGCCGTTTTGGGGCAGGCTGACACATTGCAACGATAGCCTGGAATCCAGTTTGAGGCATTATAGTTAAAATAAGACCCTTGATGGAAATTCTGCCTTTGGTGTAGGGAAAACTCCGCTGCCATAAAGCAACGGTCAGATGCCCCTGGCTCCAGTTTGTAAAAATTTCTCCTTGATTTTGCTCCGTTGCATCATGCATTGCAAATGGGATTGCTGTTCTTGGCACCGATCAAAGCAGCGGATTTCGCTGGAGAAAACAACAGATGTGTCCAAACCGTAACTTCGGGGAGGAAAAGGCCCCAAATAAGGTGTGTTTCTGAAATCCTGCTCCCCCTTACACGCTTTTGAAATAAACTTCACCTTTCTGTTTAGCTGAATCAAAGATCTGGACTTTAAATCGCCTACTGAATGAAAGGCTGGGTGAAATTCGGATCTCTGCCTTGCTTTAAGGGGGATATCTAGGCTTGGAAATGTGGAGTGACTGCGTTTCCCCCAACTTCTTTCCTTCTCAAAGCCTGTCCAGAGCTCCCTGTTCAGGCAGCATTGAGCCCAGTGCTCCTTGCAAACAGAATGTGGGCAACCTCCCACCACTGAAATGCAACCACTGCAGCAGCTCAGCTCTGGGGCACAGGCACCTCCGTGGTCATCTGCACGTTGTGTTTGGGGTGGCATGCAAACACAGCCTTCTCCGAGGTATTTGCAGGATGCTGGAGGAGTCACAGCTCCCATGGGACACCCAGCCAGGATCACTGGGCTGAGCTTTCCTTTTCTCTGCCCTGCATCACACCGTGCATGGCTGTGGGCTTCAGTGGGGCTGAGTGAATGTGGCTGATTTGAAGCCAGGGGTTTGCAGATGAGAGCTCCCCTTACAGCCTTCCTAATGGAATCATTCACTACCTGTAATTATATGGCTAAAATAGTAAACATGGGTATTTCTGAGGGCTGCAACTGGTGGTTAGAGGAATGGATGTCAGGGCTCCTGATCTGCTCCTGACTCTCCCGTGAACTTTCTGTGTGGCCACTTTTCACACCACTATCTCCACTCTGCCTTTGCCCGCTCTGCCTCAGGACACGGTGTTCAACTCATGGCCTGTCTGGGATAAGCCATAATCATTCCTGCAGGACGCTAATCCTGAAATGCTCTGCTGGGATGTGTGTGTGTTTGGAGTGAGCAGCAAAATGCAAGCTGCTCCTTAAAGGAGGAAGAAAGGAAGTTTGGAGTGGAAACCCCCAAGTTGTTGTCTGGAGAGGTTTGACAACTGATCCCAAAATGTTTGTGGAAATAAAACCAAACATTTGTGCTCTGAACAATTCTCTTACTAAAGGAAAAAAAATCTGAGTAAGAAGAAACAAAAAAACCCCAACATCTTTATGCAGTAACAGCCACCTCTGATATCTGCAATTAATTTTAAAGACCTTCCTTTTAGTCATCATTTCATTTTTTATCATTTTGCAATTTCCCTGGCTGACCAAGCAGGCGCTGTCCCTGAGCTGTGCACCCAAAGCTGCTGAATCTACACCCACTTCCCTACCAATGTTTCCCTGCAGGTAGAGTGGGAAAATGTTCCCCCAAAATCTCCTTAGTGCCCTGCACTGAACTTTGGCATTAGGTGGACAGGGCAGGCAGAGGGGATGGCACAGAGCTGGGCTTTGAAGAGCGACCCATTCTGAGTAGCAAAGTGCAGAGAGGAGTTTGTTGGTTTATCTAAATCCTCCTTCCCCCAGCTGCCCCCGTGAACATCAGCCTCCCCAGCCTGGCTGTGTAATAAGAGTTGTGAAAGGTGGAAGAAAATACAGCTTTGTGCCACCAGTAAATGGAATGTAAGAACTCTTTGTTGACCTGCATCCTCGCATCTACAGATTAACTGATTATCAGCAGCCCCCACTGAAGTCACAGTGGGTAACCCTCTCTCCTCAAATTGCCTGCTCCAAGCCCACAGCCATAAAAATCACCTCTAAATCCTGAAAAATATCCAGGCTGCACAAGGGGAAGGGAAGATGGGCTGGTGGAAAACTTCCAGTCTCACCCGTGACAGAAAGCAAAACAAGCAGGGATATTTTAAGGCAAATAGAGTTCATCACATCAACTTCTGTTTTTTACTGGTAACATTCATTTGTGTCTCTCCCTTTCCCTTGCTTTCAAAGCCCCCAGGAGGGGGTGAGGCCTAATTCCTACATATGGGAGCATGTAACCATCCCTTGTTCAGCAGTGTTTGGAGGGCTGGCTGGAATTCACCATCTGTATATTTAATTCTCTGCAGGGAGCTGGTCTTCCTGGCCCAGTCTCCTCTATGGGGTAAATATCAAGCAATATCTCTTTAGTGTCTTTATCTCTTCTTCACATCTGGGCTCCCCTCTAAGCAAAAATAGAAGATGGGCTGGGAGGTTCCCAAGAGCAAGTTCAAATGGCCAAATGTCAGCTGAGCAGAAAAGATGGATAAGTCTGGACTGCCAAAAAATGATCAGAATCGTAGAATCACAGAATAGTTGGAGTTGGAAGGGGCCTTAAAGATCATCTTCTTCTGATTCCCCTGCCATGGGCAGGGACACCAGGGGAATTACAGAGATCTGGGTGTTTATCAGCAGAGACAGACACCAGTCTGTGTGATGGGACAATCTTTCTCTGCTGCTTTTAAAAGCTCCTGACATCTCGAGAAAGTGCAAACACAGCTCCTTAATTCCCCTCCTCTGACTGACAGGTCAGCTAAGGACATCTCCTTGATCCTATTTAAAGGTGGGAGATGGCATCGAGTGTTTGCAGTCTACATCTGCAGCCCTTTGAGCAAGGGGTGTTTGAAGGATCCTCTGGAAAAAGCGCTGTGAAACCCAATCACCTTCCCCAAGTCTCCTTCTGTCAATTCCTGACAGCAGTGGCCAGAAATACAACCCAGCACAGGATGCCTTTCCTGTGTTCTCAGTTGTCAAACACTGAGTGACAGTGTCCTCAGCTGATTTAAAACTTTGTCCTGAATATCTGAGAAAGAGACCTTCTTTCTTATGGGGAAAAAACCCAAACAACTTTAATCCAGCACTTCTGTGGCTATTTTGGCAAACGAAGATGCGAGTTTTTGTGGAGGGGGAGCATCTTGGAGTTGGCACCGGGAGTCCTCCCGGGTGTGCCTGGCTCGGGGCTGGGCTGGGCTGGGCTAGGGTTGGGCTGGGATTAAGGCTGGGACTGGGGCTGGGGCTGGAGCTGGGACTAAGGCTGGGGTGAACTGGGCTGGTACTGGGCTAGTACTGGGCTGGACTGGGATTGGGCTGGGCCGGGGCTGTGGCCCCACTGGGTGGTGCTGTTATCCCTGCGCCGCCTGCGAAAGTATCCAGTTTATAAAATAAATGCAATCCAACGCCGCCTTAAACCACATGACATAACAGCAGCTTGCGAGCTCCCATTAAAATCTCAATTTGGGGAAATTGATTCTACCTCTGAGCAATTGCGATGCAATTACTCCAACAGGCAGCAATCAAGAATCACATCAAAACAACACCAAACTTTCATCTCCTGCCTCGCAACCACCACCACAACAAAAAGCACCTGTCTTGCAAACGCAGCCCGGTTTCCATAAATATATATAATTTTTAGGAAGGGCAACATGCATGTCCCAGAGTGGAAGCTTGGACAGGGGCTGCTCTGGCTGGTGCGTCTGAACTGTCCTGTCTGGGGGCTGTATTCTGTCCCCCCCGTCTCCTGGAGGAGGTTTTGGGCTATTTACGAGCTCAGGACATCAGGAACAAAGTCGCTCTCCCTGCCCAGCCGCGCTCCAGCTGCCCATCCTCTCCCTGCGCACAGATGTGCCCGTCCCTGCCATGTCCCACATCTGTCCTGCTGTCACCTCCCGCCTTCCTTGCCTCGGAGCTCGTAACCCCCCAGCACTTTGCAACCAGGGGAGTTCAGGGAGAGCTTTGTGCCCCCGCTCCGGTCCCGACAACCGCGATGAGCCCCGGGATGAGCTACCCAAGGGAGAGGGGGAAATATTGGGGAGGATGTTTACAGTTCTCATCAGTGGTCTGCAAGGAATTACTCGATTGACTTAGCGCAGCAGGGAGCAGCTTTAGTGGCAACCATCAGAAGGGAGGATAAATGAATAACCGCATGCACGCCAGCTAGCGCCGAGCCGGGCAGGGAGCGCTGGGCAGCGAAAACGGGGAGAATCGAGGTTCCTTATAAAAACGGCCGGGGAGGGGGGAGGCAGGCGGGGACCGGGAGCCTCAACAAGTCCGGAGGAGGAAAGGCCATGCAGGGAACCGGGGGACATGCGGCTGGGGGGTCCCAGCCCCTGCCCCGCTTACCTTGGCGGCCGCATCAGCCTCTCCAGCCCCGCGGGGGTCGGTGCAGGCAGCAGCGGCTTTTTTAATATATTTTTTTTCCAGGAGGGGTCAATAAAACAAAAATAAAAAACTAAATAAAATAAAACCCAAACGAAATAAAATAGTAAAAGCCCCCGAGGGTCGAAGTGGGGGTGGCGGGGGGTTTGGAGGCCGAGGGGCGCGGGCAGCCCCCCGCCCTGCGGGCAGCCCCGGCGGGGTGCAGGCGGCCTCGCTCAGCGGGACGCGGGGAGCCGCATCGCCCTCCCGGAGCATGTGAGAGGCAGCGGAGGAGATAGAGCCAGATAGGGAGGTCCCCTCCCTCCTCCCTCCTTCCCTTCTCCCTCCTCCCTCCTTCCCTCCGCACACGCTGAGCAGCGTCGCTCGCAAGGAGCGGCGGAGGGAGGGAGGGAGGGAAGGGAGGGAGGCGCAGCCCTGGCCCCGCGGAAGGGGGGCTGGGGGTCTCCGCTGCAACCCCCCCCACCCCCGGCACCCCCCTCTCCGTGTGCAGGCAGCCGGGGCTGGGGGACGTGGAGGAGGGTGTCAGGGTTTTCCCGGAGAGGTGGGGATGCTCCACCTGCAGCCGGAGGGGATGGAGGGGAAGTGGGGTATGGGGGCTCCCCCCTCTCCAGCCCCTGGGGTTTGTGTAGGTGCTGAGAGCATCTTTATATTGATGGGGGACTGTGGCAAAGGCTGGGATTGGGGGCGGGAGGAGGACCCTCAGCAGGACTGTGTGGTGGGGAAGGGATGGAGACCCCAGGGTGCCCTAAGAGCCCCTCGGTGTCGTCGCCCATCCCAGCTGGCCCAGGGGCCAGCGCTGCCGGGAGCTGGGCAGTGTGGCAGCTCACCCCCGCCTCTCCTGGGCTGAGCACCCATCTCCCAGAGAGGCCTGTGGGGGTTGGTTTTGGCACTCATGGGTACCAGGGCTATGGGAAAGCTCTGGGTGCCGGGCTGTGCCAACCCAAGTGTCAGACACACAATTAATTACTGCAGCCCCAGAGCCACAAACACTAAATATGCTGTCGCCGTAGTGTGTGGATAATAGCAGCCCTTTGCAAAGTGTTTCTTTCTCCCCTTTCTCCTCTGTGTGCAAGAGACAGCGACTGCAGAGAGCACACAGCAGCTCTCCACTGCTTGATTAAGTCAGCAGTGAAGACAAAATGTGCCTCTACAGCTCAGGCTTAAGGAGGGATTTAAATGTGTGTAAGGTACAAATTAGAAAATGGATGTGACTTAATCACAACAAATCTAAACAGCCTGGCTACAGACACCTTGCCATCAAAGAGGGCTTTTTCTTAAATGTGGGCACAGTGAGTGTATAGTCCTGACAAAGGAACAATGTGTTTGGGGATGAGTTGTTAAAGCAGGAACAGAGAGGAGACTGGGGAAAGCCTGATGTATACCAGATAAGTTATCAGTTATAGAAGGAACGGCTTCCTTCCGTAATAATTATTTGCAAATCAGTCCTCAGTTCTGGATACTGTGGTGTCTGGACACTACAGCAGAGACAGTGCAGCTTCTGTCAGGCTTGGGATGCTGCACAGACAGGAAACCAGGCACAGACCCTGCCTGGGAGAAGGTAAACTGCTTGTTTGGGGGAGCCCAAGTGAATGCAGCAGACAAAGGGGAGAGGGGAGAAGTGATGGCAAGGCCAGGCCTTGCTGCAGGTGTGCACAGTGAGTCCCAGGCTGTAAAATAGTGTACACTGGAGCATTACTAATCCCAGCTCTTGGGGACTGTGCCCTGCTGGCTGGGGGGGCATTGCCACTGCAACCCCAGCAGCTCTGCCTGTGCTGGGGAAGGGCTTCCCTCAGGAGACAAAGCACAAGACAGAAGAATGCTAATGCTCAGGGCGCTGAGGTGCCTTGGTAACAGCAGCAGAGCATTGCGGCGGCAGCAAACTGGGGCTGAGCCCGGTTCCTGTGGGGAACCAGGAGCCCCAGAGCGGGGAGGCTCCAGCAAAGCACAGCTGCATTCGTGGGAACTCTCAGAAGTCTCCGCTGGCCACTTCCCCCAGCTCTTATCAGCGCGCCCGTTACTCTCTGGCATCACAACAGGAGTTGGCACCTCCAGTTCCAGGTGCAAGGTGCACGTCTTCGACCTTGCCATTTCCTCCATAAACAGCCTGCGAGGTGTGGGAGCAACAACGGCCCTTCCTGGGCACCTTCTGCGTGAGCTTTGCCCCTGTGGTGGCAGCAGCACCCGGCTAGCAGGGCATTGCTGGGGAGAGCTGCGGCTCCTGGGGCAAGAGAAGGACTCCATGGAGGGTGGATTGTGGTCCTTGCAGGGACACTCCAAGAATACTGGTCTAAATTTGGTCCCCATGTGTAAAGTACAGCCAGGTTAAGATTAGGTCCAGCATATTCAGATTTCCCTTTTCTTTGCTTGTCTGGTGAATCCCCAGTTTAGTGCCTGTGACCAGTTTCTTAGTCCTGGAGATGAATTTGCTCCTCTGCCTGTGCAGGGACCTTCCTGGCCACAAACCAGGACAAACAAAGCAAATAGTGCTAGTAGAGGCTGTCCTTCCAGAAATGATTAAGACAACACAACAGGCAGTTAAAGGAGGAGAGGCCGTGGGAGAAGAGGAACGGAAGCACGAGACCCGTTATCAGAAGGCAGGTGGCTGTCCTGGGAAGTAGGAGGGCTCAGGTGACCTGAGGAATATGGATGGGTTGGGACATGCTATAGAATCTTAGAGTGGTTTGGGCTGGAAGGGACCTTAAAGATCATCCAGTTCCAGCCCCTCTGCCATGGGATGTGTGGCAGAGATCACAGCTCACTGTCACTGATGGAAATCATCTTCAAGAGTTAGTGGGCATCACCAGGCTGAGATGCAGGTGCAAACAAGAGTGTGAAACACACAAGCTTTTCATCTGCCATTTTCATCCATGCATGAGGGTTGCCTAAACCTGTTATTTTGAAGGCATTTTTTCCATGCTGCAGCTATCTTCCTTGACCTCTAAAAGATCTGGCTGATCCTGATCTCAAGATGAAAGATTGCCACCTCACGGGCTGTGAACACCCGTCTGTGAGATTAGGCCCTGAATTATTAATACAATCAATGACTACCTCTTTTCATCCTGGAAGAGGCACAAAGGAAAGCTACGGGGGCCCTGAAGGGGAGGGAGGATTCTCAAGCAAGGGGGGGAGAAGTCACCAGTGGAAACTGGTTTTCTTTGGGTGGAAACGCCCCCTGTGTCTGTTTTATTTTGGAGGCAGGAACAATGGCATCATTCAGGAGGTGACAACCCAGCTGTGCTGGTAGGGCTGATGGTGGCACTGGGAAACCTCCCATGGGGACTGTGCATCTGAGGAAGGGCATCCTTCCTTGCAGCCCCTTTCCTGCATTCAGTGCATCGTGGGCTGTGCTAAAATGGGGTCCCAGAGAGCCTGAACTGCAGAGCTGAAGCACGTGGAGCCGCCAAGGAGAGGAGGAGATGGTGAGCAGGGGGACGTGTTCATCCCTCCAGTGCCACAGAGCTGCCAACACCTACAGGTGAGACCTGAGCCCCAGGCAGGTGACAGAGCCTGTGTTTTGTGGGGTGCATTGTGGGGTTTCTTCACCATGGGAAGGATGTGGACATCACCAGACTGGAGTGAACCAGAGAACCAGTGAGGGATGGACTGCAAGGCCATGCTTTTGCTGCCTGGAGTGCAGTAGCCTTTCCTTTCCCCTCTTCCCTGTGGAAGCTTCAGTGTGGAAGTGTTGTGACCATGTGCTGCTGGGTCTCTGTCCTGATCTTTACACTTTTCCTTGGCTTGAGCCTGACCTGCCTATTTAGGACATTTTGGTGATATTGGTTCCTTTCTCCTTCCCCTGTTGCATTTGGGAGAAAGGTACCATGGCCCTGTCCTCATCAAGGACCAGAGAAAACTCCCCAGTTCTGAGCCCCACATAGAATATCAAGCTAGTTGGAAACCAAAAATAAAACTCTGTCTTCGCTCCATTTTTCAAGAGGTTAAAAAAAAGTTATTGTGCTAGTGAAGCTATTCTTTCTGGGTAGATAATGCAAAGCATTGCTTCAGTGCCGGCCAAAATGTCTGAGAAACATTTTTTCCCCCTCCTTTTCATTAAAGTTCATATTAACATTGCAAATAAGATAAGAAAAGAAGTGTTCAGTTACAATTATGTAGGGCTTTGTGATCACAAACAGATTCTGTAATCCCTACTCAGGGGGTTTCAGAGCTGAATTTAGCTTATTTCAGAGTACAAAGTTGAGCTCAGCCAAGACCGCTCTCCTACTCTGTATGATCCTCATCTGTGCTCTGGTCACACGAGGGACCCGTGGCAAGCCAGGCAGCACAGCCAAGCAACATCTCACAGATGCATCAGCTGCCCTGGCTGGGGACCAAACCTCCTTTTTGCCTATGCAGCTTTTTATTAATATTCTTCTATCTATTAGTTCTAAACTGATGCTTGCTCCAAGCATCAAAACCTGATACTGGTTCAGCTGCAGCTGCTGGTGGGTTCATCCCAGAGATGTGAAGCTCTTCACTGTGGCTGACAGTGAGCATTTATGGGCTCTGACCTGGTCAGTGTTGTTCTCTCCTAAGTGGGGCCATGGTCCATGGGCAAAGGCAGGATCCTGAGCCGGTGGAAATATTCCTCCTCCCTCACCTGTGCTTCTAAACCATCTGACCTTAAGGTATTTGCAGCAGGCATGGGAGTAGTCCCTTGGGTTCAGCATGGCCATCTTGTGTTTAAATTTAGCATGAGTTGAAATACCTGAGTGAGAGCCTTGGAGTGACATTTACAATAGAGCAACCCCTGTCATTTAATGGGCTTAACAGAGCAACACAATCCACAGTGAATGTGAAATTCACTGCCAGGCTGTGCATGGATAAAGCTACAGAGAAAGAGAGATGGACAGGAGTCAAGTGCATGTGGACTTGTGGAGAGCAGCCCCAGCTGCTCATGGCTTCTGCTGTCATTCCTTGACTTTATGTCAAGAAATGGAAAGGGCAAAGGATAGAAGGGCAGTGGCAAGGGGATGCCCTCTCCACAAAAATAGTCCTTTGCTGTGCCTCAGAGCTCTACCTCCATTTCCAGGCAGCTGTTAGAGAAACATTTTTACATTATTATGTCTCCTGGAGCGATCCATGAACAGTAGCTTAGGGAGGCATTAGGGTTTTATGTGAGTTTAGGCTGCAGTTTGCAAAAGTGCTTTGTTCCTAAAATGCAGATTAGGTTTGCTGCAAACGCTGGTGCATTAGAGGCAAGTCCAGCTAGAAGGTGAGTAAAAAGTCACCTGCCAAGCAATTTGGAGAGCTCAGGCCTCCTCAGATAATTCAGTTCCATCAGGTGACTCATGCAGGACACCACCAAGAGAGTCTTCAGGTGAGGAGGCTGCATCTGGAGAGTGAGTGGTGAGGTAAAATTAAATTCCATTGAAAAGGATTCTGCTAAGGATTTCGGGGTTGTTCTGGAAGTTGGTGTTAACTTCACCACCAATCACTAGAAATAAAGAGTAATGAAGGTTGGAGCTCCAAAAAGCAAAGGAGCAGTGTGGAGGGTCTCAATACCAACAAAATGGCATGAAGACCCTGAAGAAGCATTAATTAACTAATACCATTAAATAACTGATACCATTGTCTGAAGGCACCTTAGACCTTTCTCCCTCTTTCAGGCTGTGCATTGCAGGGAGATTGGCCAAGCATCCCAGACCCTTCAGCCCGTGTGGAGCTCCGTGTGCAGGGCTGATGTCCCCACACCGTGCAGGGCTGATGTCCCCGCTCGGTGCAGGGCTGATGTCGCCCGTCCCCGGGACCTGCCACCCTCCCCTCGCTGTCGCTGCCGGTGACTCGCCATCACTCCCTGCTCCGCTCCAGCGCCTCCTCGCCGGGGGAATACAAATTGGGCAGCACTGAAGCATATGGAGGGGAAGAATGCTCAGCTGTGAATTTCTGGGATGGGTATTATACAAACCCAGCCACCAGCACGTCACCTTTTCAAAGGCTTCAAATCCGCTACAAATTGCTTCTGAATGACAATGGGAATTTCTCGCCCTTCACAAAGCCCCCCGTATTAGCATCTTTATTGGAATAAACTAGCTAATTTCTGCAGTCGAAGGGCTGGTCTGGAGAATCCGTAATTCTAATTAGATGGATATTCATCAGCACCCTGATGCTTGCGGGGTGTCTGGTCCTGCGAGGGGCTGCCACCTGCCCAAGCGTGGATCAGACAAAGGGAAGGGCAGCGTTCAGTCCCTGGGGCCAGCAGCAAAGCAGGACATGGCAGGGACCGAGGGGTTCTTGTAATCCTCAATTTGTTCTTTGTGCCATTTGTTAATTCCCAGGCGCAGGGTGGGGAGCCTGTGCTTGCAGGAATAATGATAAATCTGTGCCCTTCACTATCTGTCAGGTCCCTGAGTGGCAAATAAACCTACAGCTAAGCCAGGCTGACTGACTGGGGCCAGGCTGAAACGCTTTAGGAGTAGAAGGAGATCCAGTCTGTCTGTCTGTCCATCCTGAACAACTACACAGCAGCTTGTCATTAAAATCAGCATTTATCTTGGAGGATGGTTGTGGGGTTTCTCCAGACCAAGGGCTGATGCCTTGCAGTTGGCAGTGGTGCACGGGTGAAATTTCTTCTTTGTTCCTACCAAGGGATTCCATGAAGAGAAAGGAAAAAGAGAAGAGATAAGCAAAAATCCATAGGTATAAATATCCCAAAACTAAACCTCCATGATTTTGCAGGGGAGCAAAACTTATTTCTCAGTATGCATTGAAAATGAGAAGACTTGGGAGGGCTTTTCCTGGATGTGTGCTCCCTGGACAGTAATTAATTGGGCATTCACAGGGCAGCACTGGCCTGGCTCACAGCCAGGATGGCTCAGGACTGTCCCAGGACTGTCCCCACAAACCATCCTGATCTATAACCCGGGTACCAACCCTGCTGTAGTAACTGCAGTGTTATCAAGAGGGAGAATGAGTGATGTGCCTTCTTGCCTGTAGCAGGTATCTTTAATCTCTGATCTGTTTCTCCAGAAGTGACTCAGATCAGTTGCATTCAGTGGCTCTCAATGTCAGCAGGGCAATATTTTCCCTTTGTTTTTATGTTAAACTCTTGGATTCAACCCATGGGGCATGGCTGTTCAGGAGCATTGAAGTCTCCACCGTGTCATTTGCAGGGGACAGATCCTTCAGATTTTATTCTCTTACAAGGTCAGGCTTGGTGGAGGAATGCTGAAAATGTTTCATCTCTGTGCTGAATAAACACAGCCTGAGGGCAAAGCAGGGCTAGTTTTGACACTGTCTGTCTAATTGTCAGAGCAGTGAAGCCCCCCAGATGTGCAGCATCAAAGGCAAAGCTGGTGGCTCCAGAGTCCTTACGAGTGCTGTGCCAGTCCCAGTGTGCTGTGGAGCAGGCAGAGCAGACAGCCCATGCCAGGCTGCTGTCTCCACACTTCCCCATGGATAAATCTGTGCCCAGGGTGTGCCCTGAGAGCAGCTCAGTGCCCTTCACACAGAGCACCAACCACCCAGAGTGCAACCCCACTCCTTTCTGTGCCTCCCACCTCTCCGAGGGTTAATGGAAACAGGAGATGGGCTGCAGAAATGCCAGTAAACAAGGCTCAGCTGCTGAGGGGGAGAAGGTCAAAGGACAAAAATGAGAACAAGTCTGTGCGCAGCCCGGCGGCTGCTGCTGCCACCTGCCCCAGCCCCAGGATGGAAATTGCTGCTTGACTCTCCCTTCCTCCTGTTGAAGGTGTCACCCTTCATCCAGGCTCTGTTTGTATTTCAGTGGATTTGCCAGAGGCTTTCTTCTCCCCCACACCAGTGGCTGAGGGTCCCATGGATGCAGGTTGTCTCATTGTGGGTTTTTCTGAGATGGAGGCACAAGGGTTCCTGCTGAGGAGAGGATTTGACCCAAAATGTGCAGAGCAGTGTGTGTTTGCTTCCCATCACCCAGAAACTGCCAGGCCACCGCCCTGCCTGATGCAACAGGCAGATTGCAGAGTCCAAACTATGGTGCTGCCTTTGTGATCATGGGTAGGCCTTGCTGCAGACTTATTTATGCTGGAAAAAATTGTATTTGAGAATGTTTTCCCCAGCTACTGATAGGCAGCCACTGCTGGGGTGGGACGTGGGAGCCTTGATAGAGGCTTTGCTATCCCAAGTATCAGCCATCTTTCAGCAGTGCTCTGGTGATGGGATTAACGTGCATTAGGAGGTTTTGTTCTCATCTCTCCCTGGGAGGATCAGATGCAGTGAAATATCTCATTTTGCTGGTTGCTTTTTGAAAAATGTGTGGTATGTGTTAATGTTAGAAAGGCAAGGTCAAAGGAACAGGACCACAGGACACAGGGCTGGAAAAACCCTTTTAGGGCAAGGATTTTGGTCCGTGTTATTGAAGTCCTGTTTGCTCTGTTTTAGAAGCAGAGCAGTTGTTTACCCCCAGCACATGTGCTGCAAGGCTGTTCCTGGTTCCCAACTGTTTCCTGTGAAGAAATGTGGAAGAAAAGCTGCGGATCTTGTGTCACTTGTCCTTCAACAAGAGAGCAAGCCCTGTGCCAACTCAGCACAAGCTCCATCTGCTGCACCCACAGGCATTATCCTGCCTTGGGAGGTTTCTGCTCTACCCAAGAAATATAAGTTGTTGCTGATATTTATCCCAAAATTTTACATTGGCCATTTTGGGTGGAGGAATGTGAATTTGAGTTTGAGCAGTTTCAGCAGAAGTCAGCCCTGGAAGGAGACTTACTTCAGTTTGTAGGGAGCACTGATGGCATGGTTTAGGAAGGATGCTGAGATTAACAAATCCAGCTGAAAGAAGCATCAGTGTGAGCAAGCTTAAACACCAAAAGCCATTTAGGCAGCATTGAGCCGTTGCTGCTGGCATCAGGTACAGCTGTTAACTGAGCCCTTTGATGGGCAATGTGTCAGTGACATCCCTGCCATGTGCCTCCGGCATGATTGATCTGTGACCCATTTCTCTTGTGGGGCCAATGCCCCCAGCTTGACCTGCTCAAGTCAGAGTCATCTCAGCCTGAAACCGTTCCTCCTGTGGAAGCAGAAGTGGTTTTGGATCAGCTGCTTGGGGATGATTTATACCTGTAGAACACTAGAAGATGGAAGTGTACTCCTGTATTTCTAGGCACTTCTAGTTTTGTGGGCATGGTACCAAGAGCTCTGGAGAATTCCCTTTTAATGATGCCTCACATGTTGCTTTTCTTGGCTTTTCCCTCCTGAAGTTCATCCTCCTTCCTGAATCACAGTAATGGATAGGTGTCCAAAGAGGGTTACACCTTCCTCCAAGCAGGTGTGACACAGCAACAACCAGAGGTGACCACTGAGTGCACCTGGGCCATGCCCTGCCCTATGGCTTGGAATGGTTCATAACCCTCCCACACTGAATGGCACAAGTGGGAGGGTTATGAACCCTTTCAGGAAACAGATTTACAAAGACAGGAGTGTTTTCCCATCGCTGGAGTGAAATTAGTGGTAGCAGTGGCAGAAACTTTGTTTTTGTGGTGAAGAAAACATTGTGTGGCCAATGCCAACACAGCGTGACCAGCTTCCTGGAAGAGTCTTGGAGCAATTTGTTTCCCTTTGGCTGTTGGCACCCTTCTTCTGTTCCCTAGGGATTTTAGCTGAGCTGGTGTGATTTCCAAGACCAGGTCTCCAAACCCAGTGTAGTTGTTGAATCAGAGGTATTTTTGCCAGAAATGCCTGGACTCAGACCTGACTGTGAGCTCTGTCCAAGCCATCCTGGAGCAGAGCTCCATCAAAGCCAGCTGCAAGGCCGGTTCCATGGATGGAGTGGGTGAGGTGCTGTGGTGGTCGTGGCTGATATTTTGGCTGCCAGGCTGGGGTGAGAAAGCACAGTTTATGTTTTAGGAGGGATGAGTCTTCTCTCCCCAAAGCATGAGTGTTGCTGGCTCCAGCTCCCTCATGCTGAAAGTTTTAAAGGTTTGACTGCACATGGAATATTAGAATATCCTGAGTTGGAAGGGACCCTCAAGGATCATTGAGTCCAATTCCTGGGACATGGGAGGCACCCCTGGACATGACTATTGAACAGGCCCTTCTCCAACATTTCTTATAAAAGGGACATACTTTGTGTGTCTTTTATGTTCTTCATGCCCACAGAACCCCAGCTACACCTAGGGACCAAAATTACCTGGGGTGAACAGTTGTTGAGGGGATGTGACTGGATCTGGAACACCCCAGCAAACCACACAGTGCTTTAGGGGATGAAAAGAAGCTGGTATTCTTGTGGGGCTGGAGTGCAATCCCCCCAAAACCCTCTGAAGGCAGATGGGGCACTAAAGGACATTTATGAGGATGATGTGATCAGCAGCCATGACTCTGCTGGTGGCAGATTTCCATTTGCAATGTTAATAATGCACTGGTAGGAGGGAGAAAGGAACCAAAGGCTTACTTTTTCAACCGTTAACTGTCAAGGCCACACTGCATTTATGTTGGATTTTCCTGCTGTTGTGTTTGAATTTCATTACAGTTGTGTTTGTTAGGATAGAACCACGGAACGATTTGAGTTGGAAGGGACCTTAAAGACCATCCAGTTCCAATCTCACCACCATGGGCAGGGCCACCTTGCACTAGATCAGGTTACTCAGGATATAGCTGGGATGAGCGTGGATGAGCATTGAGAGAATTCCCCATGCAGAACATGACTTTTTTTTCTTTCCCCCAAACAGGCAGCTCATGCATTGCTTGTTCATAGCAGCATATTTCTGGAAGACAAGTAATTTTCTTCCCTTTAAAAGAACTTGGGGAAAAAGGACCATCATTTCCAGGCAGAAATTCTTCTGAGGAGGATATTTTTGTGCCTGGCTAAGGAGAGACATAAAAAGGTCATAGCAAATTAAAATCACATGCTCAGAGCATTTTGGGGCAGGTGTTTTTCCTAAGCCAGAATTCAGGCTTTGGAGGGTGTATCCCGGGATTTATGTTCCTCCTAACATTTCACCTGCTGCAGTAGTACTATTGGAGGGCTAATGATTTCATACCCCCAGCAGCCTGGCTTCTCTGGACCCAGCTCAACAGCAGTGCTTTAAATACTGCAATTTCTGCAGCTCACACGACGCCTCAGATGAGCGCTCTGCTCATCGCTGCATTTCACTTGGCATGTAGGCTACGGATGAGGAATGCACAGAATTTCCTTTTCCACCCCGTCAGATCCTCTGTCTTGAGCCTGGCCCAGCCCCAAGAGCACAACGGATGCAGCTGGAGAAGGGCAGGTCCAATCTTGCTGCTCAGCCCCAGTGACACTTAACCTCCTCTGCTGCTCGATCCGCCAGCAGCTGGAGGTGGATGCGAGTGAGTGGCCGAGCATCAGCTGCTGCCTGTTGAAATAGCTCATTCTTGAGGCAAGAGGAGTTTGTTTCCCAGGCTGGAGGAGGTGATGCAGCCTAGGGCTCCTGTGGGAGAAGAAGGAGGTGGCCTTGAATCTGAATGAAAGTGTTTTCCTGATTTTGCATCTTGATTTCTCTGTTGGTGCTGGGCTGTGTGAGCAGGTAACGGGACCTCTGCCTGCTGAGGTTTGCTGCCAGCAGCTTTGTCCCAGCAGGAAAACTGACTGCAACTAATTGCAATTCCTTAGTGTCAGCAGTAGTTGGGAATCAATAGGGAGCTTTGAGCTATCTAATAATGAGACCAGCTAATCCCTTGTGTTGCTCCAGAAAGGTGTTTGGGAGGAGCGTTCGCTCTTTGGGGCAAACGCTGCTCAGTGCCACTGATGCTCTGTGAGACAGAGAGCCTTTCCCACAGGTCTGTTGGCTTGGCCTTTGTTGCAATGGGGGCTGTAAACAGGGATCAAATTCTGCCTTATCTCATCCTTAAAAATTATTTTTCTTGGCCTGGGATGGAACATTAACTGGCTTCTTTCCTGAAGCAGCTGTACAGCAAAGATGGGATTGAATGAACCTCTTTCCCTTGAGCTTAGGAGCAACTCAAGATGGGTAGAAAGCTGCTATTGCATCACTGGTACAGAAATAACTATAATTCACACCATGTACAAAGATACCAGAGTCTGATTACCTCAGGCTGGTCACAGCTCTCTTTATTGCATCAGGAGAGCAAGTTATATCCCAAGGATGTTGCTGAGAAATGAAAAAGGGGTTTTAGTTTTGTTTGTTTTTTCTCTTTTTCTTTTTTTTTTCCCCTCCAGTGGAATTATCCCAGCAAACAGTGTATAAATTGCTGGAAGAAAGTCAGACTTCAAAAGACATTAGAAAGTATTCCTCTTCCTCCCCAGACTATAGATTTCCTTTATTGGAAGAACAGTGCCTTGAAAATTGCCTGTAATAAAATTTGCTGTTTAATTAGACTTCATTTAATTTATGTATTTAATTTTGCTGGAATGGTTAAAGACTGCTGATGTTGAGGGAATTTCCTTTTTGTTTTTCCTCTGCATTTCCTAATCTTAGAATTTTTAGGACTGTCAAATGTTCTCTTCTGGTTTTGCTAGGAGGTCTTCCTTAGCTGTGTAGAGGCAAGTTTGCCTAATAATGTTTATTAACTTAATCAAAATATTAACAAAGACCTCTTTTAAACAAAGTGCTGGCTAGGCACTGGAATGAAATAACTGTTAACAAAACCTATGAGTTTAAACTAGAAAGGAACTTTCTGCATTCAGCTTTGTGTTCCTAATGGTGTCATTATTTTGCTATTTAGTAACCATATAAAGCTCAACTCTCACTTGAATTTTTCACATCAAAAATTACGGAGAAATGAAAGATAATTTCTACAGAGAAGTTTTTCAGGCCTCTCTAGCCAGCAAAAAGAAATCTAAGCTTAATCCTACATATTGATGTCTCTGGCCTCTTGGCCAATCGGGTTGGATTTAGTTTAACCCAAAGCAATCATCAGGTCATGGTGGCTCTGGAAACAATTTTTTTTTTTTTTAACTGAACTACTTTGTTCTTGTCTCTTCCCTGCAGTTGCTATGAAGCAAAAGCCTTTGGTTGTCTTTTCTCCAGAGAGATCAGCAGCAGCAGAACAAGTGCCGTGCTAATGAAATCCTGTCTTGGTTTAATCTAAGCGGGGATTTGGGATAAACTCTGTTTATTCAGTGACCCCCCCCCCCCACCCCA
>VZTZ01041457.1:2570357-2600615 GCA_013400955.1 Drymodes brunneopygia
CCCCAGCACAGAATTGCCCTGGGGATGGCTCAGGCTGGGGACAGACCTGTGGACAGCCAGTCTGGGGGCTGGACCCAAAGAGTGCTTTGCAGAGCATCCCAGGGCCCTGAGCCACTGGTGCAGGCTGTGCAGGATGAACCACATCATCTGCAGCAGGCAGGTGAGGGCACAGCCCCACCTGAGCACTGTGTGGTGAGGAAAATTCCCCTCCCAGCCTCTGAAGCACGTTGCAATGATGCAGGATGTAGAAAATGGACAGCATTTGAAGTGTTTCCTTATAGGATAATCAGAGGAAGTCATTGTATTAAATATCCATTTGTGTCATTAGCCTTTTATTTGGTGCTTTGTCCAGACATCCTGTTTGCTTCCCCTTTGAAGTAATGAATATATTTCCCGTGTGCTGGGTCCGATCCAAAGCTCCGATGTGAAAGTGAAGTGAACTGAGACCAGTTGTGTCCTCAAGTGGAGAATGACATCTCCAGACTCACCTCATGTGAGGAGTTTTGGAAAATAGAGAGCAGTGTTTCTTGGTTGTCCTTAAACCACGCTCCTGCCCTGCCCAGAGGTCACAGTTACCTGCTCCTTGTGCTACAAGGGAGGAGTTCCTGGCATTTGGGAGCACGTGCTGTTGTGGTGGGACATTGCAGTGACATCACTGAGCCATCCTGACTGGCCCAGAGATCAGCTCCAGCTCCCAGGGTGCACAGAGCAAATGCTGAACCATAACTCTGTGCTTTAGGAGATATTAGGTGCAAAGAGTTTTGACCTCTGAGTCTGTAAGCAACAAAACTGATCTACATCCCTCTCCCTGTCTCCTTCCAATTCTCACTGAGGAAGCTCCCACCACCTTCCAGGCAGGCAGGAGTAATTGCTTCATACCTGCTGTCTTAGCCATCCTCAGGGGTTAGACCTGAGATCTCCCAGCTGGTAGCAAAAGCCACTGTTTCTAAATACGTGTCTGGGAAAAGAGATGGAGGTTTTGTCTGTGGGGGCAGGGACATGACATAGGCTAATGAGTGGACCATAGCCACATCCAAGGTGCACCTTAAATACCACGAGGAATGTTGTGCCAGCACATGGGATCCTGCCCAACAAACAGCTGGAGGAGCTGCAGAACCCTTTTGAAGGCCTGACCAGAGTGGGGAGTGCAGGAGGGAGGGAAAGCAACTCTTTGTGTCTATCAAACAAGTGCAAGGCTGTTTTGTGCCGGGTTGGGAAGGGTTAAGCAGGGCAGCACAGCCCCTGAGGACCCGGGCTGTTGTTCTATGCAGATTGGCTTGTTCTTGTTTCTTCTATTGATCGAAATCACTCAGAGCTGTGCCTGTAACAAACTGCCCTAAATCATTGCAATCATAATAAGCACACCTTGGTAAATAATGCATGAGATGTCCGTAAGCCTATATTCATTAGAAGGAAGGTGCATATGGACCTTGGTAATCATCAGGGCTCGAGAGGGGGCTTGGCTGGTTGGATTGAGATGTAGTAGCTGCTAAGGATGAGCCCTGAACCGAGCTGGGTTTCAGAAAGGCTCCCCAGCCCCTCAAGATGTTGGAAACGTAGACTGGCTCCTTTTCACGTTCATGAATTTTGCAGGAGATGTTAAAAATGCCTCCAAGGTTCACAGCATAATCCAGGTTGGGCGGAAGCGGGCTTGTGGCAAGTCTCCAAATAGCATAATAGCAAGGCATCGCAATTAATAGTGTTTAATATATCTTAGTGACAACAAAACACGCAGTGGGTAACAAGTTTTGCTGTGAAAGCCTCGTAGCCAAGTTAATGGTCTGGATATTAGAAGGCTTTGTTTTAAAATGCAAATTAAAAATGCTTAGTTTTCCATTTGTCTTGAGGAGTGGTGTTACAGCGTGGAGCTTCTTCAGGGCAATTTTGCTTGGGCTGGGGCTTGGTGTAATGCTTTGGCCAGACCCCAGAGCAGGGCAGGCTCGGGTGCTGTAGCCTTCATTAGAAGGTTCACAGGGCAATTTGCAGGAAAAATTGGTTGCTTGGTAATTTCCACCTCCTTTTCATTCTAGGGAGATGACTTTTTTTTTTGTTTGTGTTAAGTGGCAATGATAAGTTTGGCTTTTGTAGGGTTAGAGGAGGCTGAGGAGGAGGCAGGAACATTCCTGGCTGTATCAGACAGCTGCGGATGGTGCTGGGTCATTTCACTCCATTATGGTTTCTGGCAAGTGAGCATTAAAGGGGGTGTGAGGGCATCGTGTCTCAGCGATGACTTCATTTGGCTGTCTAAACAAACAGCCCTTCCTCGCCAGGTGCAAAAGGTCTTGTATTTGTTTTTCTCCTCCACACGAAGGGAAAAGAAATACCTCAAGTTAAAACAGCACCAGTGGGTCATGGCTGCTGGACAGCCATGGTGGTCCCTGCTTCCTGCAAAGCACTGATGTGAGCAGGGAAAACTCACTCATCCATGCTGAGCCCATGTGGGCTCCCTGCAGGGACAGGTGGGTGGGTCCAAAAGCCCAGAGCCCCAAATCCAGACCTTGTGCTCACACTGGTTGGCTCTAGGCTGTCTGCATGCAACCTGCAGGTCTGCTGGGGGCACCCACAGTGGGCTGTGTAAGGTCAGAGCCTGCACAGGACACGAAGGGCAGCGGTCACTGAGCCCCTGGAGGTTTGTGCTGGTGCAGGGATGAGCCTCTGGAATGCTTGATCTACCTGAGATTGACTGGCTTCTCCTGGAACACCAGTGTGGGGACTGGTCTTGTGCAAGGTCCATGAGTCTGGCCTTGAGAATGGGTGAACCTCTCTGGTAACTCAATTTGCAGCCCACTTCAGCTGTCCTCCTGCCCCATCCCTCACTGGTGCTTGCACAGAGAATCACACCATGGTTTCAGTTGGAAGGGACCTTAAATTTCACCTATTTCCACCTCCCTGCCATGGGCAGGGATATACCTCTCACTGGTCCAAGTTGCTTAATGCCCCATTCAACCTGGTCTCGAAAGCATCTGGATTTTCACCTCACCATGAATCAAACCTCAGCAACCCCACTTTTCTTTAAGTCAGGAAGCAGGAAATTTAGAAGTGCTGAGAAGTTTTTACTGTCCCTGTAAAACGTCATCTCTAAGAGTGCCAGGAGATCAGCTGGTTTGGGAGAACACCTCAGCTTCACTTCTTCCTGAACCAAACCAGAGCACTTTATAGATGCAAATAATTTAAACTTATGTCAGGCCACTAAGTAGGCCACATCTCAGATAAAATTAAAACCCCATCTCTCCTTTTGGCAGCCACTTCTTAAACTTTCATTAAACTGCTCTACCTTCATCTCGAAAGCTGTATTTTTGTCCTTGATACTGTTCCCAGAAGGCTGTTGCAAAAATTCACAGCTGGTGGCTATAGTTACATATAAGGAAGAATAGCAAAAATTTTCCTCTCTAAAACTACATTTCTGAGTGCCAGAGCTCAGCCTTATCTCCAGGAACAGTCTGAGAAGCTTGAGATGATTTTTGAGTTCAGTTTGGTTTTTTTTCCAGAATCAATTCTTTTTGCTTCTTTTAAAGAAATAAATCCCCCAGCAGCTCAGCCCACGTAAAGCAGAGTTCCCCCACAGAAAAGTGATGATCCTAGCTAGTTTGTAGTTAAACTATATTTTTTTCCTGTATTTTTAGCTGCCTCGTTTGTCACAGAGAGTTTCAGAATGACAAAGAGAAAAGGGTCAGTAAATTTTCGGCTGGTCTGGTCAGAGAAGAAAGATCAGCAAACCCAAGGAAAAGAAGTGGGGAAATATTTCCCAGCCTGCCTTCACCTTCACAGCCTCGGGTGCTGCCTGGCCTTTGCTCTGGCAATTTGTAGCCATGAACCTGCCGGTCTGGCCGAGATTGCCGGGCAGTGGAGCCCCAGCACGGGCATCCTGTGCAGGGATGAGGGATGCTGGAGCTCTGTGTGATGTGCTGCTCTGCTGGCCCGGCTGCTCGGGGAGCGAGCAGCGCGTCAGACTCGCTTTCTTTGGTAACCCGAGCCAGGATTTGAGCCACGGCCTCCAGAGGTGAAAGGCTAACACTCTGGCCTCCCTCCCTGCCACTGAGCCCCCCTTGTGCTTTGTTAAGGCGATGCTCTAGCTTTGGGAAATCGCTCCTGCGACCCGCAGCCCATCGATGGCTGAAGGGAGAGCGCCCTGCGCGGTGCGCGGGGATAACGAGCAGCCTGAGCTTTGCTCGGTGATGCTCAGCAAACAGGCTGCAAAGCAATCTCAGCACGATCCTGGACAAAAGGAGAGGATAATCAAGTGGAAAACTTGCTGGGTTCAATCACGGGCTGGCTGCCCTCACCCCCGACCATTCCCACCCAGCCCCTCCCCACCAAAGTCTGTCTCGCAAGCAGTTTTCTCTGAGGTCTCGGCACAGCATGCAGAGGTGTTAGGCTCATAAAGGGTTTCTTATTCACACAAAGTCCTGTGGATACCATGGAGGCTTGCTTCTGGGTGATTGCTTCTGGGGGAGGCCACAGTGCTGCCAGTGGAAGGGGCTGGGATGTTCTTAAGGCTGGGAAATCCAGGCTGCAAAGAGAGGGGTAGTTAAAGCCCATAAATAGCTCTCAACTAATGAAATTGCTGGGTGGGGAAAAGGGGAAAATAGCTCTTTTTTAAAGCAGATGAGGCAAACATGCCTCCCAACATATTTTCTGCTCATAAAACTCAGCCTGGGTTTCTAGGTAACTAGTGGAGATACCCCAGGGAGAAGCCTCTCAGGGTTTCCCACAGCTGCCAGCTTTGAATAACCAAATGCTGGCTATCAAGTTAGTTTGGTACAGAGCCTGGCTCACCCCATCCCACCTCTCCTGAGTCTCACTCGTGCGTGGAGCAAACCTGAAAGCTCGGGGCTCCTTCACCCACTGTTGGGATCCAACACTCACTAAGTGTAAGAGAAGGAGAGATCATTTTTATGTGACCCAATCTGACTTCCTGGCTAGCTCTGCTGGAATTACAGTTCTGTTCTCTGCCTGAGCATTGTCCTGGCTCCTGGCACTGCTCACCCTGTCACAGAGCCACGTCCCTTGGATGGCTCATTCACCTTCTAGATCAGGATCTAGATCAGGATCTAGAATCTGATGAATGCTCAAAAGATTCTGATCCCACTCTGCATCTTACTGTTTCTTTCTTTATGTTGTTTGACTTCTAAATTACTTTATTTCGTTTTACTTCTAAATTGCTTTATTTCTAAGCAGTTGTTATTTTCTGGAGCTCAAATTCTCTGCTGGTCCCAGGCTCCCCTTCAGTTTTGCCTTTAGTCTTGCTGTGCTTTTTAATGAGGTAGTGAGGCAAGTCAGTTATCAAAGGCATGGAGAGGTTCAGATGTTGGGATGGATATTTTTTTCCCTGCTGTTCATGCTTTACTTGCAGGACCAGGCTGCAAACAGTGGGAGATAAGCAAGGAAAGGAGCTCCTTCCTTCCAGTGTGTGCAATGGAACTGGGAGTGACCAGCGCTGTTATTAAAATTATTTTGAATGTTTTTCCCTGACTCTTTGAGATATTTGGGTTTATCCCAGTTAGTGGGAATAAGCTGTCAGATCTCAGCTGAGACTTGACATGAGCTGAGGCATTAAAAACAAATCAAACTGGATGAACATTTGGCTTACATGGGGCTTTTTACGTTCTGGTTCCTCATCTTTACTGGGATTCAGACAAGTCAATTCAGCTGGTGAATCATTATCTGGTACAATGCTGCAGTACAAAACAGTTTAGGGCTCTTGCCTGTCATAAACTGAGTCCCCAAAGAGGGAAATCCAGGTGGGTTAAATGCATCAGTGCTGCTTTGTGCACAGGGAAAATTTAAATCTGGGTAACAGGTTTTATGTGTTGAAAAGCAACTACAGAGAAAGTAAAGAGTCAGCTGATCACCACTGTCATATAAGAGGGTCTTGGGCTGCAGAAGACACAGATATTTTTCCTGTGAGCAGGCAGGGGTGCTGGCAGGGACTAACAGAGATCCTTTACCCTTGTGCTTGGATTTAATATTACTCATTTGCCTGTGCTAACTGGTGGCCACACAGTGAAGGAGCCAGGCAGTGCCTGTATCCTTCCCCTCACGTGGAGAAAGGTGAGCTGCTGCTGTGTGTGTGTGGGTTAGGAGGGCAGGGATGGCACGTGCCTGCTTCCAGAGGCAGGATGGCTGAATATGACTGCAATGAAATCTGGTGATAAGTGCATTAAAATGTTTTCCTGCAGATGCAGAGGTCAGGTGTGACTACAAAGGCTGAGAAAATTCTCACTGTCTCAGGATTAATTAACACACTCTGCCAGTCTCTGCAAACACAAGCTGCTCTCGTGTTTGCAGAGCAGAAGGAGCTGTAAATGAAACAACAAACTTGTGCACTGACAAGTGAAGAGATTGTTTTCCTAGAATTGTCTCACAGAATTGTCTGGTGAATGAGTTCCAGACCAATCTTGCCAGGCCTGGAACTGGCCAGTCCATGTGTCTGGCAGAGGTGCTGGGCAGTCCCTGAAGCTGCTCTCACCTTTCCAACGTGCCCTGGGCTGTAGCTGCTCCTCTGGGTCTTGTTCCTGCTCATTTTGCCCCAATGGCCAGTTTCTGCTTCCTGACATGTCCTTGTCCCTGCTCCCAGCCAACCTGCCAGCCCATGCCAGGACAGCCTTCACTGTTCAGGGCCTGCCATTCCCTGCCAAAAGCCAAGGAGTTCACAGGATGCTGTGGTGTGACTGAGCCTGTCTCTGACCTCTCTCTTGCTCTGCTACACCTGCTCTCTCTGTACTTCCCTGACTCTTGGCTTGCCTGAGCATCCCTTTAGCACAGGCTTGCAGTTTAGTACAATCCCAGATCTTTGTTTTCTGATATCTGCTCCAAAACCAGTTCTAGTTGGGCTCTCACCACTTAGGCATAATTTTCTGGCTTACATGATAGTTTGAAGCCCACAGGAGCTGTTAATGTCTGTTCAGGTGTTGAGCAGAGGCTGACGTGTGTGGGGAGAGGAGGACTGTGTGTTCTGTACATCCCTCCCACCCCAAAGCCATTGTTTTATCCTCAGATCTATTTTATTCTCCCCACTAGACACTTTGGGAGGACAGATATAAATTAAAAGCAAATTATGCAACCTGATACCATCAGTCAACAGACACCTATCTCTGCCCACATACCCCAAATAAATGAAACAACCATCGTGTCTGACTGCAGACTGTGGAAAAGCTGAGGGAGAGGTTTGAAGGTCAAAACACTCAGACACTGTATCCATCATGTGTTTGGGCATATTTTGAATAGTGCTGCATCAAGCAACTGTCTCTGTCTTTGTGGTTGTGCTTGGGAGCACTGCCTGTTTCAGGTGACAGCTACTGGATCAAAAAGCAGAAGCAGTGGCATGAAATTCCCTTCAGAGGGAAGATGGATGGGGTGCATTTCTGCTCAATGGATGGGGTAGCTGATGCAGTCTGGGATCTGCTTCTGCTATGGGGAATTTTCTCTGCAGGTGCACAGGCCTGTGGAGAGTGCTGACAGCCAGGTGAGGGGGTGCAGGACACCCTTTATTGTGGGAAGGAGGTGCAGGATGCCACTTTGCACTGTCACCCTCCTGCTCCTCAGGAGCTCAGTTCCACCCATCCTGGAAATCAGGGTTGGCAGCATTTTGACCAGTGAGAGATCTGGTGTCTCTGGATCCATCCCACACCGTGCACTCCCTCCATCCAGGCAGCCACCACTTCCTCCCAGCTGCAGCTCAACATCACCTGTGGAAATGTGTTTCCCTGTTAAGTCCGTGCTTGCAAAGCCTGCAGAGACTCCAGACACGGAAACCCCACTGCTCTGGGCTGTGCTGCAACCAGCTGGGTGCTGTTTATTGCCCCCAGAGCTCTCTGTAATTGCAGGAGCTGGGTAGGGCTGGGCTGCAGGCTCCTGTTTCACGGGAGGCAGATGAGCACAGCAGTTTTGCTCTCACGCTCTCTTCCACACGAGGATTTTGTGTCTCTGCATGAGATGCAGGTCTGGCTGCTCAGTGTGAGCTCACAGAGCTTGGCAGGAGCCCCTGGCCCTGCTGCAGCTCTGCCCAACCTTTCCTCAGGGGTAGTGGAGGGGTAGCCCCCACTTCAGAGGGATGCTCCAGCTGGTGTCCATAAGGGAGATCCCACATTTTGTGTTTCTGTCCTGTTCTCTGCAGAGCTGAAGGGGTGAATTTTCCTCTGCAAACCCACTGTTCTGCTGGAGCAGGGGAAGGCCAGGCCTGTCCTGCTTGACTCTGCTCTCCCACGAGGGAAGGTGAGGCATAAAATGAGGCATTTGAGGGAGGCTAATGGAAGATGAGAGTGAGCCCAGAGATTCAGCTCGAGGGGCCCATGGAGCAGAGACCTTGAAACCTGTGTCCTTGGCACTGAGGACAGCCTTCTCCATGGTCTGCTCTCCACTGGTACCTGCCAAACTTCCCCATTCCTGATTTAGCTGATGACACAATAAGCTGTCATTGCCACAGTTTCTGGAGATGGCATTGCCTTCCTCACATTTGTTCCTGTGGCTGTACAGTGGGAGCAGGAGGGAGAAAAACATCCAAGCTGCTGTCTCCTTGGTATTACTGCATTTCCCAGGAGCACACAGCTTTTCAAATGCCATTTCCCCTGGTACTGGGAGTTCTGGAAGCTGCAGGCAGCCACAAGATCAGTATCTTTAACCGTATCATGAGGACTTCTTTTGGGAAAAGATAACTGTATAAGGAATTGTCATGGCTGCATGAATGAGGTGTTGAAAATCAGATGAGGGGCAGAGCTTATGGGGAAAGGTGTGTCTCAGGGTGTGCTGAAAGGAATTGTTATCTCCAAATTGCTCATTAAAAATCTTCATTTTAATGTCCTGATTCAGATCCTGTTTATTCCAGTGCAATCAGGAAGAGCAAAATCCAGGGATGTGGCAGTACCCAGGTGGTGCAGCAGGAGGAATTTGGGAGCAGAGGCAACCCCTGCATCTTGGACTGTGTTGGAGCACACAGCAGCTAGAACTCGACCTCAAAATCTGTCCCATCTGAGGGAATGTTGCTGTCAATATTGAGCACAACCCCCAGCTGTTGAATCTTTGGTCTACCTGGCTCTGTCCATAGGTGAGTCAGTCCTTGGTCTGCTGCTCTGCAGATCCAATAAAGCTGCATTGGCAGATTCTTGAGGCAGTTCAGGGGTAGTCATTCAGTGTTCAAAACCCTCCTGTAATAAGTTAGTAGCAAGGCAGCTTCCAGAGCTGTGCTCTATTCCAGCCAGCTAGAAATTACACTATTTTCCAACTTGATTATTACCTCTGTTTTTTATTATAGCATCATTAGAGTGAGAAAACTGGAAAGGAAGTGGGGATTGTATAATGCAGGAAATAGTGAATTAATACCTCTACCATATGATGGAACGGTGCAGAGCTGTGACTGTGTCAGGAAAATATAAAGCAAATAAAGATCCTGCTGGCTGGGTGAGGATGGGACTTTTCCACTTGCTCAGAGGAGTATTAAGTTGCAAAAAGAATTATTTCTCAGAAATGCAAGATCTGCACTTTCTCTTCTCATGCACGTGCTCTTGCTTTTGATTAAAGCCATCGTAGGGATATTGAATGTGGAGAGGAAAAAGAAGCTTTTATGGTATGTAGATAGGCTTTAGCACATCAGCAAAAGAAAGCTGATTTATTGCCTGAGAAGTCGTGTCAGGGCATTTTAAGGAGGGGGCTACGTATGGTAATAACAAAGAATTGTCTATTCCTTATCATGTGCTTCTCCAGGGCTAAATCCAGGAGTGTTTATTGGCTCTTGAGCATTTTTAACTGCAGACTTTGGTGGGCTGGGGTCTGAATAGGAAAATGCAGCTTGTGACAGCCGGGAATGTGGAGGGGTTTGTCTTTTTTCATTCTGAAAGAGTAAGCAGCGCTAAATAGTGCAAAACCTCTTTTTATTCTTTTCCCTGACACTTTTTGAATTACATTTGTATTTTCAGGCTCGCTGACCTTACACTGACATACACAAATCAGCCAAATAATCTGCTGTTTGCTGTGTCCCCCTGAAATTCCTGCTGGAACATGGAAATTCTACTGCTGTAATACATGGAAATGGCTTTGCCTGCAGTTTCTGCGGATGCTCAGCTAAAAGCCTTGGTAAAACGCATCCCTTAAAAACCCCATTTTGTTTATAGCAACACCAGCAGGTAATTAAATAGGCACATGCATCATTTTTATTTTGACACTGTCTTTGGAGCAGTGCAGGGATTACTTGGGGCGACCAGCTCTGCACACAACCCGTGCTGCAGTTGTCAGAGCTCAGCAAATGTGCTTTTATAACAGCTTGTTACTCCCCTCGCAGAAGAGATGCAGCTTTTATTAACAGTTTCTTATTTATGTATCTTATGATCATTCCAAACGCCTGACAGCGCCGGGATGGAGATGCCACTTAGCCGAGTAAACGCCTTCGGAAGAGCTGCGGGCAAAGCGACAGCGAAGGGGAGAGAGAGCACAAATATCAGTGGGGAAGCATCAGTGGGTGAGGAACTATGAATTTTAAGGGATAATATCCGGATTATACCGTTTCTAGAGGCTCTTGAAGGTTTAAACTCTTTACAGCCTGTTGAGAGCAGGGTGATCTCTGACTTCCTGCGGGGAGGCCAGCGCCGGGGGTGGAGGGATGCAGCTGGAGCAGCTGGACCGGGCTGCGAGGATGCAAAGAGGAGTTTTACACCTGAAAATGCAAGAAGAAGGTGGAATTTTACATCACTGACATGTGATGAGTCCCTGGAAAGGCAGCAGCTCCTGGGCACGTTCCTGCTGCAAACGGGACCAGCACAGAGGGCTGGGGCAACCCCCAGCGATGCTTTCAAAGTGAGAGGGTTATGTAGGAAAATTATGGGATGTGAAATAAAATACTAGGTGATCGATGAAAAACATACGTTTATTGAGATGTAACAGTCAATTGCATGGCTGTTAAAACAGCTATAACTGCGTATTAAATAATCAGTTCAGCTGGTATTTATTTAATATAATCGCAGCCTATTAAACCTGAATTAAGTACAGAGTTAAGTGTCTCTGGGACACACAGCTGAAAACGGTGCCAGGAACATTTTATGTTGCCTGAAACCCTTTGTGGAAAACTCCCACAAACACGGACTTTCCTGAAGTATCCTTTGCTTGATGGGGGAAATAAAAGATGAGATTTTAAATTTTGACCTGGACTGTAGGAGAATTATCTGCTACTGTCACCTAGACCCCGCCTTCGTGTAGATGCCTAATTTCTGCAGATCAAAAATATTTGAGTGACTTTTTGGAGCTGTTCCTTTCCAGGTTTTTGTATGGTTTATTTTGCTTTACTTGCACATCTTTGCTCCCCTGATTACCTGATACTTACGCAGTTATTCACACCAGCACAAAGTGAGTCCAAAGTAAATGTAAAATGCTGCTAAATCAACACGGGATTTGCTCTGACCTGGCTGGGTTTACAAATGGGAGGTGTGAATACGGAGCAGCTCACACTCTGGAAATGCGAGGTTGCAGGACCCGAGGGAATGTTTAGTCCTCAACTCCTGACAACTTTCCTTTTTGATCCCAGCAGCTCCGGGGTTTGTGCCCATGCCAAGGGCTCGGGCCATCGCTGTGCTTCACTCCCTGAGTGTTCAAGGGCTGCTCTGAACGGAGCTGCTGTCAAAGCCCTCGGAGCGAGCACACAACAATAGCTGGGATGAAACATATCTGCTGCTTTGTGGGATTGCTGCTGTCGATATTCTGAGTTTGGGTCAAAGTTTTCCCGTTTTTGCTTATTTTATGCTTCTTCTTTCTCCTTTTTCGCGACAAATGAAACCAAGTGAAGACTCTTGTCTTTCAAAATAAATATCCAGACTGAATGCCACGTAAACTGCATATGGTGTGCATTATGGATTTATTTTCACGAGAGCTTGCAAAGAAAAACTGCTGAAGTCAGGGCAGACCCTCACTCATTAACCCTCGATGCCAGGGCTGTCTGTGGTGTTTTATGTGCAGATTATTTGTGTTTCTTTTACAGGTCTTTGTGTCTTTCCCTGCCTTCCTGAACCAATATGTCATTTCACCATTCCCGGGGAGTGGAAGTGCTGTGGAAAGCTGACGGCAATTTATTCTTCCCATCAGAGATGCCTTCCTTGATTGTGGCAAACACAAGCGGAGAGGAAGGGAGCGAACCCACGCCGGGCGTGATCCTGCCTCCCAAAATCTCTCCCGTCTTGCAGCAGGGGCAGAAAGGAGCTGGAATTGCGCTAAGCGGGCAGATCCCGGTTCCTGCGGAACCTGAATGTCTGTGTGTAATGAATGCCACGGCCGCAGTGCCCGTTCCCCTCCCTCCGGCTAATTATCCCGTGTTTAACACCCGGACAAAACCCCGCTGCACCTGCACTGCCTCGGGAAGCACAATGCCAACAAAGCGGCGTGGCAGGGACCCCACCGCACTGAAAGTCCCGCCAGCCCCTGCAAACACCGCTTAGAAAAAGGATGAGAGAAAAGGGGAGGAAAAAAAGGGGAAAAAAAAAAAAAAAAGAGGAGGAGGAGATTCGCTCGCTTGGACTTTTTCACTATTGGAGAGAATGGGTGAAAGCCCCACAAAAGCGGCTTAATAAAGAGGAGAGGGAGAACAAGGCGAGAGGGGAAGCGCAGGGCAGGCTGAAAGGAAGGAGGGCTTTCCAGGTTGTATTGTTCCCTCCGCCCTCCAGAGATCCCCAGTCAGCGTCTCAAAGGCCGCCGGTGACATCCAGTTGATTGGTTTTGCCGCGGCGTTAAAAGTGGGCTGGAGAATCACTGTGTCCCCTCCTGCACACGGGACCCACTTGTTTGGGAGGACAAAACGGGTCCCATTCATGGAACTACAAAGGGGGGAGCTCTGCTTTGATGTGGTGGTGGATGGATGGCCCCTTCACCTGTTCCTTTCCTTGGGAGGAGCTGGGCAAGGTGTTTTTGTCTGCTTCTTTGGCCAAGCCCTTTCTAAAAATCGCTGCTGTTCAGCAGTAGGTGAAGCTATTAATTAAAAAAAAAATACAAAAAGTTATCTAGTGAGAAGAATAGAAATAATTTTTTACCTTCCACCCAAAAGTGTAGACTCGTTTCTCCCTGGTGCATACACATATGAAAGGAAACATTATGTAAAACTGTGGTTTCTTACAGTTAGGCTGGATGACTATTTGGCTCAATTTTAGGACACAACTCTCAGAAAACACTGCTGCTTTGCCATAAATGGTGGTTAGGTCACAAATGTCCTCGGAGGGAAACCAGAGAGGGCACGGTTAAATATCTTTCTTGAGATTGCTGAAAGAGTGAGTGTTGAGGATGGCCATAGTTCTCAGGAGATTCTTACTTCCAGCCCGGTGTGGCCATATCTTTAGTCATCTTTTCTTATTATTATCTGTATGGGATGGAAATAATGGAGCCCAGACAGCCCAGATGAGGTCCCAGATCTGTTGTGCAAGGCATTTCTCCTCGGCTGAGTTAGCACTCCCTGACCCACGGTTTGGTGCAGAATTCCTGAGAGAGACCTTACAGGGGAGAGTCTGTTCCCTGTGAATGAGCTCTCTGATGTCAGGATTCACTGCTGTTTGTGCTGGGGAGGGCTGGGACACCCTGAGCACACCCACATCACCTTCCCAGCACCCCCAGGAATGCCAGGCATGGTGGACACAGGTGGGCTGTGCCTGACTGAGGTGATGGGGTGATGCTGGCAGTGGGCTCTGGCATCTGGGGCTTCAGGGCAGCCAATTAGGAGATTGCTGATGAGAGCAGCAGCACAGTCATTAAGGGCTTCAGGCACAACATGGCTGATCTCAAAACACGAGCAGAATAAAATCAGGCTTAAACAGGACAGTGATCAGAAGGTCAGTCCCGACAAGAATCCCTAGGAGTCTAATATGCTGGACATAAATTAGTATCATTAGCTCAAACACCTCAAAAATGGGAAGTAAATTACTTCAGACACTCAAGACAGATGGTATCCACACACCAGGCAGAGGCAGAGCCCATCTCTCAGGGCAATGCCAGCTCCTCCCTCTCCTGTGGGCTGGATAGCAGCAGGGAGATGGGACTATTGCTTGATGCTGCTGTGAATTCCCTGAACCTCCTGGAAAGCAGAGAAGGAAAGGGGCAAAGAAAAGCGATTTTCGCCTGGGAACAGATTATTTTTCTTGAAGTACTGCTTCAATTCATCCAGAACATGAGCAGCAGGGAGAAAAACTAGTTCACTAACCCAGTCTCCTGCTGCATCCTCCTACAGCGATAAAAATATGGCTGGAAAATGTCTGTACTGTTTATTACTTTGAAGTCAAATGTGCGCCGGTTATTTTCAGAACCATGAGAGAAGAAAGGCTTTCTGGCTGGCTCTGACTTGCAAGGCCATGTGACAAATTTTCCTTTCCCTGTCCCCCTGCTTTTGTACAGACATGGAAAGGCCGACATGGGTATTTCCACGTGTATATTAAAAGTAGCCCAAACCTTGGTGTGCTGTTTGGAGATGTGTGGCACGGGAATAAATCACAGAGGAGGGCAAGGGAGGAGCACGTGCTGCTGCCTGGCAGCTTGGGTTTGCTCAGGGCTGCACAGCTGAGCAAGACACGGCTCTGGAAAGGACAGGTGGATGCACATCAAACCCTGTGAGCCTGTGGATTTGACAGGGGATTCAAAGCATGTGGAGAGAGTAGCTGGAGGGGCTCAGCACGATGCTGACAGCTTCAAGAGAAGGTTCATGGCAAGGAGAGGGGAAAGCTGATTTCTCTGGCTTTCATGGCTATAAGGTTTAAGAGGGACTGCAGCCTTGGGGGACTCTATGTAAATGGTGGAGGAGAGGACACGGAAGACAACGGGGCCAGCTCTCTGCCTCGTGCAACCACTTGAAAGTGTCCCAGGACATCAGCTCCAAACAGCCAAGCAAAGTAAACCCAGACTTTAAAGAAAGCACGAGGTTAAAGAAGATTAGGGAGCACTTTTGTTTCCTGGATGTCAGGTTGCTGTTATTTGCTTTCTGACCCTTGTGATTAGATAAAAGGAAAAAAGGAAAAGGAAAGAAGCCCTTGAAAAGGTGACTTAGGTGTTCCCAGGACCGTGAAAATTGGAGATGCTGTTCTCACAAGCAGGAGATACTGGACCTAGGGCTTAGCAGAGGGCACCAGGGACAAATCCCCCACCTGATGCCACCATGAGCATGGCAGCTCTGTCTGGGGCACCCCAGATCTCCACCTTTGCCTCAAAAAGCTGGTTCTGTCCTGTCTGTGACACGGGGGAAAGGCTAATTGCATGGCCCCAGTGCTAGGGAACAGCCACGAGCAAAGCTCCCCGAGAGCACCCCCTGCTCATGACACTCATTATCATCATCCCTGCCTTTCCAGGCGGGATGGATGGATGGACAGCCCCACGGCCTCGAGAGGGTTTTGTGCACAGACCTGTGCACTGATGGAGAGGGGAGCTGTAGCGGGGAGGAGGGCAGGGCCTGGGGTTGTCTTGATTGAGTGTTAATGGGTCCCAACTGGGAGATAGGCTCAGCTGGGTGCCAATTACCCTAATTGATAAGAAGCTCTGATGGGAGCCTTGGAGGAAGCTGCCTCCTCACCGAACTTATTAAAGGGAGGCTGGAAAAGGAAATAGCTGTTGCTGGAAAGGGGAATGTTTTGGTTATTGATTTCTTTGTTGTTGTTTGTTTGTTTTGGGTTTTTTTTTGTCGTGATTTGGAAATGTGCTATGAGGCAAGGTGGAAGAATTGAAAAACAGAACCAAGAGAGATGTGCTGTGGGTTGAGGTTGCGATGAACAAGCAGAAATACCCAGCAGAAGGTTTCCCCAAAGCAGGTAAGAGAAGGGAGCCTTGGCAGGGCTTCCTGATGGGCAACTGCTTGTTCAGCTGCTTGTAAGGGAAAACCAGAGGCGTGCCTTTCTTCTTCTGCTGCGTTGCTTTCCCAACCAGTGAGAGGAGCTGGGAGGGGAGTGTATGGAAGCTCAGGCTGTGAGGAGATGCTGCTGTGCCTCTGTCTCTCCCTTGCTGGGTTGCAGCTGCGGGATGCAGAGCTGTCTGCAGGGATTGCAGGGGCTGGGATGATGGAAGGTGGGGTCTCTAGGGGCCTGCAGGAGGATGTGGCTCATCCCTGAGTTAGGCTAACTCTGTGAGCTTGGGGCAGCTCTGTGCTTGCTGCTGTATCAGCCCCTGCCAGTGTTGTGTGGGGGAAAGGGGTCAGGGAGAGCAGCTTTTTGTTCTGTGTCTCTGGGCCTGCTGGCAACGCTGATGTGAGTGATGGCTTCTGCCTGATGGTTTCCTTCCTCCTGGGACCTGGTTATTACCGTTGGAATAGATGGGAATAGGAACTTCTGGTTGTCTTGGAGGCAGAGTTAACCCTTTGTAAATAAGAAGGAAACTGAGGCATGGAGAGGGTTTGCACCAAATGCAGTCCAACAAGACTAAATTAGCTCATCTGCCAAGTAAATTGAGGCTGTAAACACACGAGCACATCTGGTGCTGAAGACTCTTTGCTGTCTATTTTGCTGCTGGTTAGCTGACAATACCTGAAACTTTTCCTTTGCCTCCCAAACTCCTCCATGGCCCTGGCTCTCTACTGAAAGGTGGTACCTTTGGTGTCTCAGAGCCCTTTAAATCCTTCCCTTCCTTTCCTGCAGGAGGAAGGAGTGCAGCAGGGATTGTACAGCCTTGCTGCAGTGCCAGACACTGGTAATAACCCATTAGAGGATCCCCTCTCCCTCTTTTCTTCCTCTCTAGGACCATAAAGTGCTTGCAGATGTGAAGGCAGCTTCCAAGCATGGCTCACCTGCTCTTTGCAGTGCTGGGGCTTGATGCAGCTCCAGGGAGCTCTTTAGAAAGCCCTGTAAAAGTATCAAAAGGATGACTGGATGCTTTTAAAACCCTTGGATAAGGTTTTCTGGCCCAGGCTTTGTTAAAGCTTTGTTTTTCTGTGATGAGCCGAGGTACCTGGGCAGAGCAGAGGTGTGGTTTGCCCAGCACTCTGTCTCTGAGGCTGTGTTTTGTTCTTATTAGTTGTGGCTTTGTGCATTGCCCTGGTCAGTGATGCACCTCATCTGCATCACCTTTGCCATGAGCAGGACTGGCTCTGGTGTTAGCCTTGTGTGCTGAGGATGGAGGCACAGAGGGAGTTGGATGCTATTTAACACAATATTGCCACCTCAACTGTCAGAATTAATCTGCCAATATATTTTGGAGCTGGAAAAGTGTATCTTTGTTGAAATAGTGTGCAACACTGGTTTTTTTATTTTTTTATTGTGTCTTTATGCTGTAACTGCACAACAAATTTTGGACATAATGTGGTGCTTTTGAATCCCAGCCTTTAGATGATCAATATTAGAGGTTTTTGGAAGGAGGGTCAGAAGGGGGCAAGTAAGGAGTGATTCTCCTCATTTTGTTCTCTCAGGTGCTGTTAAGCAAACAATGCTGGCCATGACCGTATGAATTTTATCTGTCTCTGCTGGTGGAAAAGGAAAAGCACAACAGACATCAAGGGAAGCAGCACAGCCTCATCCCCAAGCCTGTGCTGCTGACTTATCAGCTTCTAAATTGCTGACGAATGACAAGCTCCTGTAATGATCTAGTTCAGGGGGTACCTTCTTGCAGAAACACAGGGATGCTCCTGGCAGGGTCATTACTGGAAGTCGTTAATCACTGATTTGATATTCAAAGCTGATGGTGAAGTCAAAGCAGGTCAGCATGCTAATGGCCATCAGCGGTGGCAACGACCAATTTCCACAGAATTATTGTCAGTGCAGGCAGCAATAAGCAGCTCAGGAAAGGCAATCTTTTATTTTTAAATGGGAAGCCAGTATGGGGTGGGCTGCAGGGGCAGAATGAACTGCTGCCTGACAGGAGGCAGATTTGTTCCTAATTGGGAGAGGCGAGCAGTCAGGAGAGGTAGGGCTGTAACTCCAGGGACAAGCAACATTTCCCAGCTGAGACCATCTGCTGTCATTTTTGACAGAGGAATTAAATGAGGTAATGCTTCTGGACAGCATGAGGGAGCTGGTGTGTGTCGTGGGTGAGCATGAGCTGGGGGTGAGTCTGTCCTAGGGGCTGGAGAGCAGCCCTGCCCCGCTGTGGGAGATGGGCAGAGGTGTGAGTTGGCCAGTTTAAAGGTGAAAAAATAAATGCTGAGAGTGCTTGAAGTCATTGCTCAGCCACTGGCTGGGAGCACCCTGTCCAGAAAGAAAACAAAAATGTCTTTCTGTATGTCCAGCTGTTTCTGGCAGCCCTAAAGACAGCCCAGGAATAGCTAAGGAAGGTTTGGGTGTGTTTTGTCCTAGGCAGTCCCAAGTGGTGCTGTGGAGGTACCATCTGGAGCACAATTGCTGTGAGCTGTTGCTTTGCCAACATGGACAATTTGTTTTTGTTTGTGTCCCACAGTTTCCTGCTCCATTAAAACAGCTGAGTCATCTTTCCATGAATGTGATTTTTTTACAAGTATTCTGCTATTTCACTTTCTGTTTTAAACGTCTCAGTGAGTGGCTGTCCCTTAGAAGTTTTCATTTGCTCTCTTTGAAGGGGAGCACTGGTTCTCACTGGGAGCACTGTGATGCTGCCTGGTTATGCCTCAGAGGATTCTTATTCCTGTGCTCCTGGGTGAGGGAATGTTGTGCTAATGGCTGTGAAAAATTGGAGCAAAAAGTCTGTCCCTGCCATATAAATCTCCATGTCTAATTCCATCCTGTTATCTCAGACGTTTTTCCTTGGAAAGGAAAGATTCCAGCATCCTGTTAGACATTGCTTATGACTCCGAATTATTGACTTGTTGTGTGTGAACCTGAGAAATCTCAAAGTTATTTCTCTGCAAAAGCACAGGTGGTGTGAGAACATTAGCTCTGGAAATGGAGAGAGCAGGACAAGCCCTGTTTGCTCACCTGACCTTCCCCAAAGTGGGGGTTTCCATCTGGGAATGAGGCAGGAGCTTCCCCACCCCTCACTTCTCTGCCCTTGTGCTCCAGTGGCCTTTAGCTGGTGCAAGTTTTACTGAAGTGGACACACATGTACTAGGAATTGGACTTGAGACCAGCAATTAATTTCACATAATACCTTTGCTGTCCCTGATTTGGGCCAGATTTGAACTACTGACCTGGAGATGAAAGTCACCCCAGTCCCCTGATAGTCCCCCGAGGGGGTGGGAGAGCAGCTTTCCTGCTGGCTGTGCTAAAAACCCATGGCCAGGCTGGTCCCTGCCTCCCTCAGGTTTAACCCTCTCCCAGCCCTCTTCCTTCTCCCCACCTCCTCCAGCTCTCTGCCTGCTGGGCATGACCAGGATAAAAGGAAGAGCAATGAGAGCCAGATGTGGAGCCTTTTAACCCTTCTGCTGTGGCCTGTGGTGAGCCTGGCTGGGGGTGACTTGTGCAAATCCTGGGGTCCTCTGGGCTGCTTGAGCCTCCAGACATGGCTTTCAGGGCACTGCATCAAGTGGAAGTGTGTTTGCTGGGGAAGAAATGGGAGTAGAAGACCTGTAACTGGCATCCAGTTGTGGAGCACAAGGCTGCATCTGATTCCTTTCATCTTCATGGGATCTTCATGCATCTTTACCCTGCATCTCCCCATGTGGTGACAATGGCTGCTGGGATGTACTGGAAAGCAAATTCCCAGCATCTCTGGTGCTGCAAACAAATGGAATTACCCTTTCCCATAACAGCATCTACAATCCTCTTCCTGATTCAGACTAGGAAAACCCCTCTGACCTTGCATCTTTCAGAGGAGATGCAAGATCATCCATTTTCCTGTCCTTCATGTTGCTGAGCCATAAACCTGAAACTCCAGAAGCCAGTGCAAGAGTGATGTGCCCTGGGGTGGGGAGGTAAATTGAGCGTGGTTAAGTTTCACTCTGTAGCCAGAGGTTTAGAGCTGGAGCTGTCTTGCCTCGAGGACCTTCAGAAACAGTGCTTGAAATGTATTTCTGAAAGGGGATTAGCCAGACCTGAAAGTATTCCTGAGCACTCCACCTGAGCAGAGCAGGCAGGGAGTGCCTGTCTCATGTCTCTCACCTTGTCTCTGGCCTGTCTCCTTGGCTCCTTTTGATGTCCCAGGGCTCCTGGTCTGGCCCTGACTTGGCTGTGATGCCCTGACTGGGATCTAGGCTGGGTGAGGAGCAGAACAGAAAACTCTTCCCATTTATTATCAGTAGCTGCCCTCCTGTTCCTAGCAGTCTCCAGCAGCCCCTGGGATGAGCAGGAACCCCTCAGCACTGGTGGTTGGTCTTGTTCCCACTCGCAGCAGAGGTGGCACAGCTTGGGCTGCATCCCCAGGGAGAGCTGGATCTGCACAGTGCCAAGTCATGTCACTGTGGTTGCATTGAGGGGAGATGGGCTTCTCTGAGCTATGTTTTATGAAGCCTAAGAGCCATTTGAGAGGAAGGAGAAGTGAACTACACCCTAGTAAAATACCCTGATTTGGTGCTTGCCATGAAGTGCCTTGCTGTGCTCTGGTGAGCACCGAGAAGTGACAGGCGTGCTCTGGCAGCAGTGAGGTCTGTGCTGCAGAGAGCTCCCACCCTGGGATGCAAGGGATTTTATGGGCACTAATAAATTAAACCTCATGTGTAGGCTCTAAAAATGTGGTGCTAATGAACCAGCCTGGATTTACAGATAAGGGGAGCAGGGCACAGAGTAATGTTCTCATTTCCCTGTGCTTGCAGGGCCTTCCAGCAGTGTGGGTGGGATGGCACCCAGGAGCCCAACTCTCCTGCACAAGGGGCTTTCCTTCAGCCTCTTGCTCCTTGCCACTGTGCACCCAAATATTCTCTTCCACAATCCTCCCTCTGATTCTCATCTAGCAGTACATGAGGTACTTGTGAACAGTCTTGGACAGGTTCCTCAGAAAAACAGGCTTGTTGTTAGCCTGGCATTCTCTGTCCAGAAATGCCTCACCACTGGAGAAGAAAAAAAAAGTTCTGAAAGCCAGAAAAATGCTGACGACTCCACAGGCCCCACTGTCTCTGTCTTCCAGAGCTGTGGCTGCTTGGCCATCCCCCTTGTGAGGGCTGGCTGCCAGATTGGTGACAGAGCTCCTGAGGAGGGGACACGTTTGTGCAGGTCCCAGGCCGAGGAGCGCGCAGGCAGGCGGGAGCTCTGCGAGCCTTCCACAGCTCCTCACCAGCTGACATGGAAACACCAGAGGCACCCTTTCCCCAGCTAGATGTTTTTTTTACTCAGTCCTCTCCCTCTTTCACAGATGTCTTAAGGACCTTACTAAGTCTTGCATTCAGGCTCTTGGCCCTACGAAGCAGAAGCTGCCTGCAGGCAGCTTTTGGACAGCTGGATGAAGACATCACTCGTCAAGCATCAGCCCTCTCCAGGTAACAAATCTCCTGCTCCTGCTTTGCAGGAATGTCTCAGTCACAGGCTCACACCTGAGGCTGTCAGCCTGCAGAGCCCCTTCTCCCGGGCTGACCCCCTCCCTGCTGCTGGGACGAGGGAGGGTGTGTGGAGCTCATATGTGCTGCTCTGGGGCTTGGCCCCGTGAGCCTGAGCTGGCTCCAGTCCCAGCCAAGCACCTCCCAGTTCACCCAGGGTGGTGGGGAAATCTCAGTGTAGGCCAGAAGGAATCTCACCCTGCAGGAAGGGAAAAAGTTTCTCTTTCCACGTTGGAAAGGGGCACTGGGATCCAGCACTGTCCCCCTCTGTGAGCTGTTCTGCAGGCTCCCTGCAGACCCTAATCCTTCCTGCCACCTCCCATCCACCCAGCTGGGATGTTCCACTCAGCCCCCACCTCTGCCTCAGTCTTCTCCTCTCCCCTGCTGGATAATAATGATATTAATAATAAACACTTTAACCTTTCTGTCCCTCAGGGTCACAAAGTGAAACGGGAGAGCACGAGAGAGGATTTATGTGAGTGTGAAGGACCTTAGTTCAGGAGGTCGATCCTGGTCAGTGAATTAATGCCCCTTAGTGCCTTGCTACAGGGAGGTGACAAGATGACAGCTGGGTCATCCTGCTGTCATATAGGAGAAAAATGAGAGTGTGTTTGGAGCAGGAGTGAAGGCTGACAGTCCTGGGAGGGACCATGCCCTCCCTGCACTGCTTGGCAGCAGGAGATGGGACCAGCTGTGGAGGCTGTGACTAAACTGCCTGTTCAGACACAGGTTTGGGATTTGGGTCCATGGTCAGTGAATTTTGGCTTGTCTGCTCCCAAAGGGATCAGGCAGGAAGGTCCTATCTCCCTTGTGGAACAGGATGAATGTGGTAAGAAGGGGGGTATTTTGCCTCGGGGGATATGATGACCTTGTTCTGCTTTCTGGGTCTCCATAGGGCTTTTGGTTTGTGCAGTGTCAAAAGCAAACTCTGAGTGCTGCATCTGCCTCGTGTGCTGGCCTGTGCATGGGGAATGCGCTCTTTGAAGCACTGCAATGTGTTTTTGCTAGGGAAGCCTCTCCTAGGACCAACAGGAAATATTTCTGCAGTCTTTGCCATGTGTCCCAAAGCATGAATTGCCTCCAGCACATAGGGAGGGCGCTGAAAATAGCAGCATCCAGACCTTCTTTGGAAAAAAATTATATATATATATGTATAAAGAAATGGACACATGGTAGGCAGCAGGAGAAAGGCAGTGATGGAGCCCTTCCAGGGAAAACAGCTCTGTTATGGGTCTGGAGTAAACACAGATGTCTGGAATTGCAAGTAGCCAGAGGGAGCTGAGAGGAGCCATCCCGTGGTTTGCTGCAGAGGATTTGCCTCGGGGGCAGACTGGTGGGTGCTGCTGCAGGGTGAGACAGCAAATCCCTGCTGGGGATTGAGCTCTGGGGGAGAGAGAGGCATGGGCATGGCAGCCCTGCGTGGGTCTCACCGATGTCCTGGCTCCTCTGCTGCCTGGGTGTGGGCTTCAGTTCGGGCAGGGAATCAATGGAACAGGAAAAAAGCCATCAACACTGCCGAAGTCATTGCTGGGTGTTTTTATCAGAGTGAAGAGTCAAGGTTTGGCCTCCCGTGTGTCACTGGGCAATCCCATTTTTTTCACAGCTTTAAACCACAAGAAAGAGGACCCTGAAAATCAAACTCATTGTGGGTGAGAACTGGGAATGAGCCCTGAGAGGGGAACAGAGAGGAACTATCCTTCCCAGACAAATCTGGGTCCTGCCACTGAGCTAACCTCTGCTGGAGGAAATATTGTTTATAATTCAGTTACTTAGATATGGAAAACAAAAGGAAGAAATAAACAACAATTATTTAAAAAGAAAAATAATGAAGCTGCGACAAATAACTGATCCACTTACTCCCTTCTGGGTGAGCAGTCTGAGAGGAGCACCATGATGGGCTGTAGGGGCATGGCATAGTTCTCCCTCTCCTGCTCTGTGATCTTCCAGCTCTGAGGGTTTGGCCAGCAGAAGTCTGTCTGTCACTTTTTAGGAATTCTCCATCGCTGTTTCTTGACTGACAAAGAAGGGAAAATAAATCCTGAAAAATACAGGTGAGGAATGTTACAAGGGCATCATCCTTTGGTTGGGTGTGTGCTTGGAGATATTTTAGCAAGGTTTCCTTTTGAAACTGAACTTGACTGTATTTCTTAGGGAAGGGAAAGCAGAGCTGCAGCTGCAGAAGTGCTGTGCAATGAGACCTGGAGCAGCTCAGCTCCCTGCAGTGCAAATGGACCTGGATTCTGACCTCACCCGGGCTGCAGGCAATTGCAGGAGGAATAAAAAGTAAATCTGGGCTTGTTGCCATGAATAATATGATGTCTTTACATCCTGACCTAATTGTATTAATTCTTCATGGCAAATATCATATGGAAGTGGCTGATTAGTAGCTAGCAATGAGAGTGGTATTGGCCATCTGGTGTGCTCGGCTTGGAAGGAAAAAAAAAATCAGGATGAAACAAAACTGAAACACACAAGTCTTTCAGATAATGAATTAGCCAGATTCATTAAATTTCGGTTCAGATTTGTCTCTGCTGACACTTGTATGGGCAGGGCACAAGGCAGTGGTGTCTAGGAGGAAAGTGATCCCTCCAAGCTGATGGTGTGCAGTGAATTGTGGTTATTTTGCAAGTAAGAACCCATGAGAAACAGTGGTGTCAGCTCTGTTTTACCTGAGCTGCTCACAGGTTTGCTTTTGTTAACCTTATGTTTCTATGAGCTTTACCCAGGGAGTGCTGCTCATTCATGAGCAAAATTAATTAAAATCAACCTGGTTTTCCTTCTGTGAGTAGAGTGGGAAACTGATCTTTGTTTTATGTCTTACCTTGGTAAAAGCATCTGAGCTTTGTCTGGTAAGGCAGTAATATAAATCCTTCCCTTTAAACTCTGCTCACCTCTGGCTGCAAAGTGACAGGCAGCTCAGAGACAAAAGACCTGTCTATGATTTTGCTCTTGCTGATTTTTAAATTTTTTTTCCCTTCTCTGCAGCCCTGGAAAAATGTGTTATGATGGAAAGGTGCTCTGCACTGACCTGAGGAATGCTGCAGCTTCTCCTGGGCTTTGGCAGCAAAGATCTCCTGAGGCTGAGGGTCTTCTGGGGTGTGCACACTCACTGAGTGAGATTTGGCTTCACACACTGAGATATTGGGATTCTGCTGCAGAATTTTTTCTTGTTGTTGTTGGAATTAGCCATGAGGATCCCATCTTAGTTTGGAAAACAGGGTGGGAAGCTTGAAATTGAGTTCTCAAGGGCTCCAGGGGGATGACAGAGTGGCTGGGTTCCTTGGCTGGGTGGGGAGAGCAGCCAGGGAACCTGGGTTTGAGTCAGAGGTTTCCATCTGTGTAAGGGTTGGCCAGAGGTGAGCCTGAACTCACTCCTCAGCCAAATGTCCTTGCTGGACTGGTCACTGAAGGGCCTGGGTGTGCCAAAAGTTTGCTGTGCTCTGCAGTGCTATCTCCTGGAAGGCTTTGGGGGAAAAAGCTTAATTTATTTTTGTCACCAGGGAATTTCCTGCACTGCACCTGTGCGGGCTGGAAACAAGTGAGAGGTGGCGAGTTTGTTTGGGGGAGAGGGTGCTGGGATGGGTGGAGGAAAGGGAATGAGACCTCTTGGCTGAGATTCCAGAGCCCAGGCCTGTATGTTTCAAACCCAGAACTCTGCTAAATCTCTGGAATCGTGGAGGTCTTGAAGGCAACACTAATGATGGTAAAAAGGGATGGATACATTTCTCATACATTTGAATCCGAAATACTGTTCAAGAACAAGAGCACCGTGTTTTTCATGAATTGGCAGGAGAGCCCTGATCCCTTGGTGCCAGGCATGGTTACAGGGAGGAGCTGAGCTCCTTTGTCTTTATTCCATGTTTATTATGTGCCTAATGAGCTCTGGTTTTGCTTTTAATTTAAGCCAGCCATTCTTCCTCCCCCTCCTCCCCAATAATTAATGATCAACACCATAGTCCAACCTGATTGCCTGACAGACAAGGAGTGCTCTACAACTGTGGCCTCTTTCACAGGTTCTTTATTGAACATTCTTACTGGATAAACAAGTTGGGGGGAGGCTGCTGGGGGTAATATATTTCCCAAACACTCCAGAGTTGCCAAAGCTCTGGACCTAAGTATGTGTGCTCAGAGCTGTGAGAGTCGTTTGTCAGTGGCTTTACTCACAGATGCTCCTAATTGTGTGTGCCTTTCTCTGAGGGGTGAGTCATGGGCTGCTGAGAGCAGCAAGAGGTTCCAGACTAACTTTGAGCAGTAGATGGCCATGATCATTGCAAGAAATCCTAAATTTGGGATGCTCTTGGAGGAGCCAGGTTCCTGGGACACAGCCAGCACCTTGCCTCCCTTATTAAAGATTGGACTTAATGATCTCAAAGGTCTTCTCCAATTTCAATGATTCTATTTAGGCAGGTGCTGGAGGATCCAGCCTGATGATGTTGCAGGATAAAGGTTGATGTGCTGTGGGCTAGGAGTGTGCAAACATCCCCTTCCCAGGAGGAAGGACCTTCCCAGTCCTGCTCCTACTCGACCAGATGGGGTCTTTCCCTGGGTTCAGTTCAATTATGATTATAATGATGGATTGCAGACTTCTGTAGATACCAGAGCTGGTTCCAGGGAAGTATTTAATGGCTGTGGTGTTCATAGAGAGCTGGGTATGGTGACCCCACTATGCCTCACTTGGATTTGTTCTTCCCCAAGGTGCAGAGCTGCTGCTGGAAATCTTGGTGCTGAGCACTGAAGGGTGGCTGTTGGAGTGAGTCTTTCCCATTTATTTTACTTAAAGCACAATCAGATGGGATCACTCTTGATCATTCACAAAATCTGTCTGGGTTTGGAGCTGGTGACCTGCAGGTCAAAGGCTTTGTGCCCTTTGCAGTCCCTGGAGAGTTGAGGACATGGAACTGCAGCCTCACCTGTTTTCATTGAGTGCTGCTTTGGGACCCAAGTGTGCAGCTCCTGAGTGTCCCCTCCTCGTCACACTTCAGCTTTTCACACTGTATTTTTCAGGCTAACAAAGTGGTGGGGACTGGCAAGCCATAAGAGTTGAGATGCATCAGAGCAGGTTCTTTCCTCCCTCACCTTCTTCCCAAATTGTTGTGGCTTGTGTAAAGCTCTGCCTAATGGTGGCTCAGCCCATCACCTCCTGCAATCCCTCTCAGAGATCATCTCATGGAACACAGACCATGGATCCCCTCTGTTCCCTGCCAGCCTTTATCTTGTGTAGCTCCTCTCTATGAACCTGTGATTTCATGCCCTGGGGAAGCACCTTGGTGATCCCATGCCCAAAGAGGGATGGTGAGTGAGGCCAAACTCATACGTGATTCCATTTTTTGGCTGCCTGGTGTGATGTGATGAGCAGTAGGTGTTGTGTCCACACTGCTGCTTCCAGCAGCAGCTCTAGGATCACTCTGTTTCCCAGAGAAGTGGCTCTTTATTTCTCCTGTGGACTCCTGGTGTTTGTTCATTACTCATCTAAAAATAAACAGCATCTTGCTTAGAAGCAAGCCTTTGCCAGCTGATTATGGGGAACCTAAAATATACTGAACTCTGATTCATCAGGGCATGATAAGATTTGATCCTTTTATAACTGGTATGTGGAGGACTGCTTTATAAATAACAATATCATGTGATTAATATGACAACAGAAGTTATAATTAATAGCAACATCCCATGTGATGGGAAGGGTGAATGCAGCCAGACACCTTTCCCACCCCATGTGAAACATGTTGAGGCAATAAAGCAAGAGCTAAAAGTACACCTGGCATGGCACTGCATTTAACAAATGCTGCAGAATGAATCACAAATAAAAACACAAGCTCCCATTGATGAAAAAAATTGGGAAAATGATAATGAGCAAGTGACCTCAGCTGCAATGGATGGCACTGTGCAAACACAGATAATTATGCAAGTCATTTGCTTAGCATTGGTGGTGTCTGCTGTGAGGCAAAACCATCCTGGAGCACAGTGGGAAGGTCTGTGCAAAGCAAAACAGGGCCAGCACTTGCTCACTTGATTTAGAGCTTCACTGGGCTTTGGATGGTCCCTGCAACTGCTCAGCCTCTGGGGGCCTGGAATGGTTTCTGCTACCTGCATTTTCCACGTGTTTGCTGAGACCAAGGCAGAGATCTCCCACCTCCAGGGATCACCAGACTACTCAAATACATGCTTGCATTTATTTGATTTAAACAAAGCCAACCACCTCATACCAACCTCAATGTATGTTTGTTCATTTGTTCCAGTGTTAGCAGGACCCAAATGTGTTGTTTTCAAAACATCCATGCTTCTCTCCAGCAGTTTTACTGCTTCCAAATATGCTCTGTGCCCCTGCTCAGCAGTAGGTAGTTATTTAAAACAATACATTTCTCTTCTGTGCAATGCTTTCTCAGAGGTCTTGGCTTGTTCAGGCTTTAACCAGGCTTTAGCATACAAATTTAATGTGTCATTGTGGCATACTTAGCAATAATTAATATAGAGGGGTTACTTGTAAATTGGTGCTGGGGACAGATTTGTGAGGCCAACCCCAGCAGTGGCTTTCCTTTAAATGCTCAAGCTGATGACGAGTTTGATGTGAGTGTCAAGTGACATTTACTAGTGGGAGAAGGCCAGGAGTATTTCTTTATATTTTGGATGTGCATGGTGGGAGGTTTTGAAGGGTTTTTTCCCCCTCTTCACTTTTTTCTGTTCCCAAATTTTGCAGCTGTGCTTTGATTTACACAAACTGGACAAAGTTGCAAGTTTGGAGTGTTCCAGTTCCTTCCCTCATCAGGGACCAGAATAGCAATTCCAGCAACCCCTTGGGAAAGGGGCTGGGGTATTGCACGTGTGATGTGAAGGCAGATGAACTTACCAAATCTTGGCTAAAATGTGACAAATGTTGATGTATCTGCTATAGCATGAAGCCTCTGTTAAACTTGTCACACAAGGCTGGGATCTTTTACTGCAGACTCCTTCTGGAAGCACTGTGTAAAATGCTTATCAATTTTTTGTAAAATGAAAAAAAGAAAAGATCTGGAAAGCTGCAAATTCCCTTTTAAACCTGGAAGGGTAGGGCAAGCCCTCCTGTTTTGGGATGCAAATGGACTTGTTACAGAAAAGGATTGGGAGCCAAACCTTCCCTGAAACAGCTGGGGCTGATCCCCATCAGAGTCAGGATGCAGGAGCAGATGGTCAGCTCTCCTGGGACAATTCTATTTTTTATTTACGTGAAAACACACTTTTAGTCAGGGCAAAAAAAGTGTTGCCAATTCTGCTGTGAAGAAATGTAAAGAAAAACTCCTCTATTCTGAGAAGCTTCCTCCCTGTTTGAATGCTGTATCAGTAGGAATATCAAATAAGGAGTAAGAAAATCAAGGAGGGGAAGCATCAGCTCTTTTTTGGCTTTCAGGGACCAGCAGAAATACAGAGAAAAATTGCTGGTGGTTGATACATTGACCGGTTTTCATTATAACTTCAGTGTTTCTTTCAGCTGAAAGAGAAGATATGATATGTCTTGATTAAATGAAATGTCATCTCAGTGTTGAATTAATTACATAGAACATGGGCAAGGACTTGGTATTGTATTAATTTGGCTGCTCTGGAAGAAACATCAATAGGCTGTTTGTGGATGACAACTTCATACTCTGTCAGCTTCTGCCTGGGATCTCACAGCTCCTTACAAGTTCTGCTGTGTTCAGCTTGGTAGAGGCAGTGAAATCATTAAAATTTCCCTTTTGGTACAAGCTAGAGCAGCACTAAAAAATCTTTTAGGCTTTTCCTCTGCAGTTCAAAGCAATGGGAGTTTGTTACACAGAGGAGTGGAGGACTGGACCATAAATAAACCACTGAAAGCCTTCCTGATCCCTACCAATCTGCACAGGGTTGGCCTCAGAGATGGAAAGAGAAACCTAGATTTCCATGTTTTTCAGTACTGAAGATTTTAAATGAATATTGAGTTGTTCCCTGCCTGGTGGCTGATTAAGAACTGGACACAGCCAGGGGCTGGCAAAGATAAAGATCAGTTTTCCAAGCAGAGATTGACTCAAATGAATTGTCACAGTCTGCTGTTCTGGGAAAAGGCAATTATAACTCAGGAAGTTCGGATGTGAAAATCATTTTGGCAGATATGCTCTTTTTTAAATAGCTTATGCATGCAAAAGCAATAGTGAAGATAAGGTGATGGGAAAGGTGAATCAAAGCAAAAGTCTCTTTGTGTGGGGCCATGTTTTGTTTCAGAGGTGTGCTCAAAGAAAATGTAAAGATATTCCCTGGATTTGCCACCACATTTAATGGGTCATTTCAGGCTCCAGGAGAGGATTCCTGGAACTTTGTAAAAGGGCTTAAAACCTGCCTTTATGAGAGGCCCCATGGGCAGAGGTACAATGAGGGATCTACCCACAGCATCCCAGCCCTGATCTGGGTTACACCTGGGGCCAGGCAGGAGAACAGTGGTGGTTCACTGCTCAGCTCCTCACCCTCCCACAGGGATGGTAAAAAAGGTTCTGTTCCCTATCAAGGTGTAGAGCCCTCCCCTCCAGGTAGAGTCTCAAATCATGGGTGTCATTGCTGGCAGTCACTGTGGGAGGTTTTTTAGCACAGGCATAGCTTTATGGTTATTATTTATTTTTATGGTTCATTGGATGGAGGCTCCCAATTTGCTTCATAGCTCTCCAATGTCAACAATTATCAGGCAGCTGCTAATTGGGGCTGGATCAGAAAGTCAGCAGCCTCCTATCACTGGAAATCTCCATGGGTGACATTTCTGACACCTCCAAAGTCAATGGCAACAAGCCCAGAGAGACTGAGGAAACCAGGAACACATCCTGCTCTCCCATCCCCATCCCCAGTGACAGCTCTGCAAACTCTGAATGAAACCTGATTTCCACACTGATAAAAGCTAATGAAGCATGGAGGAGCATCATTAAGCCATAAGCAGTTTTTGCATTAGAGGCTGGATGCAAGGAGGATCTTTTTTTTTTTTTTTT
>VZTZ01041457.1:2606181-2617110 GCA_013400955.1 Drymodes brunneopygia
CCCCCCCCACCCTTGATTTCTCAGGGTGTGGCTAAGGAGCCCTATGCAGAGAAGGCTCCAAATTCAGTGCTTGCAGCTCACAGGCCTCCCAATGGTGCAGCACTGCCCAGAATTAACCTGGCAAACCAGAGCTTTCCTTTTGGGATGGAAAATTAAATGGTGCTAAGCTGGTGTTAAGAGCTGTACAGAAATGGTCCTTGCTCTGGGAGCTCGCTGATACCAGAACTGCTCCTGTGCTCACAGGAAGCTTTGGCTGAAGTCTGATCTCAGCTTTGTGATCAATGGGGTCTTCAGTGAGTGATAAACCCCAGATCTTTCATTGTTTTTAGGAGATGTGGATCTATAATGTTTTATTTCCAAGACAGGTAAAGCTGATGAGTGCCACCAGAACTCCAAATCCAGGGTCCTTTTATTGTCAAATTCTGTATGATTTTCTGTTTGGATGTGTGGGGGTGATATTTTTGTTTTTCTTTTTCTTTTTTCCTCCCCAAACAAGCCCTTCACCCTATTGCAGTGCTTCCTTGGGGCATGTCTATGTTCCTTGCTGTGGAAGAGGGCACTGGGGACAGGACCTTGGACATAAACAAGGTTTCAAACAGCCTGAACCATCTGAGGTCCCTCCCTGAATATTTCTAGAACAAACCCCTACTGCAGGCACTGGGAGGGATTCCAAAGTGGCAGCCAAACATCTCAGGAACTTGGTTCTGGTGGCCTGAGTCAGCCAGCAGTGATGGGTCCAGGTGTCATTGCTTCTCCTCAGCACCCACACAGGCACCTGCCCTGCCTCTGCCAGGAATTATTGCCCAGAACCAGTTCACAGAATCACAGAATATCCTGGGCTGGAAGGGACCCATGAGCTGTTGGTGTCAATGTGGATCAGCTGCTGCAGCAAAGCAAATTTATCACCAAGCAGTGCTTTGAGCTAACACACTTCTGTGACTCTGAGGCAGCTATTTTGGGGGGAATATATATGAACTGGAGCTTAAAAACTTGCCTTGAGCTGAGGGCAGAGAAGATGCCTCACTTAGCCTGAGGAATGCTACTTGGTCTGACACGTTGTCGCCACATCTCTTGGCTGGGAATGAGTTGTACCTTTCCTGCAAATGGAAATATTTCTCTGAAGTCCAACAGCTGCAGGAACAGCAACTTGTCTCTTGATCACGTTTTCAGTTTTTAAAACCCGTTTCTAGCCCAGCAGCGAGGAGAAAGCCCAAAGCTCATTCAAATGAGCTTTTTAATGGAAAAAGTCACATTAAATCAAAACCGATTTCGTGATCTTGTCTGAGTCATGACTTTTTAAAGACTGGGGCTGAGGCTGCAGCTAACATTGCCTTAGCAATGCTCAGTACTTATCTGTGAGTAGAAAGGTAATGGTGGGGAAGGGCTTGTAGTGTTATTTTTCTAAGGGCCTGATCATTTAGCTATCTAATTTGGGAAGCAGGGCTATCTCTGGCTGGCTCTTATCACCCTTTCAGCGAGGCAGATAGCAGCCAGCACATTACTCAGCGTTACCTCGTGGCTATCTGGTGTCTGAGGATGTGTTACAAAACGTGGCAGCCAGAACAGTGAAACCTCTCAGCGCTGGGCACAGGGAGGTGCCTTCAGCCCCACGGGGCAAGGGGTGGATGGATTTGTCCTCCAGACTTGTCCTCATCACCTGAGAGAGCCTCAGTGGCTCTGCTCTGTTGTCACTCAGTTATTTACTTCTCCTGGGGATTGCAGGGTGGGGAGGGGATCAACTGATACGGGAAACTTTCCTAACTTACTTTATAACTGCAATAATCATATGGGCAACTTTATTTATAGTTAGAGAAGGACTTTCATTTTTTTCCTATCTCTTGCTGTCTTCTCCCTGACAGCTGGTTGTGAGGCACCAGGGAGAGATTTAACCTCTCACTGGTGCTTTGCAGCTTTGTCTTCCTCACAGGGTTTCAATGTGGGTAGCTTCTGTGGGAATTTTTTTTGTTTTTCTGTTTTGCAGATGGAAAATAGAGACATGCAGTTCAGAGGTGTTTGTAGGCAGAGTTCTGACTTGAAACAAAACCCTCAAACCACTCTAAAATCATTTGGCAAGTTCTCTCCATGCCTGCTGGTGGACCTTATGGATTTTCAGGTGTATAGGAGTGAAAATGGTCACTGCAAAGCCTGGAGAGCCATGAGTAGAGCCACGAGGCTGGGCTGGTAGGAAGAAGGCCCAGGTTGCCCTTGCTCACTGGGATCTAACACGTCCCACACTGACCAGGGTGACTGAGGAGCACCTGTGGCTTTCTTTCACCACCCTTAAAATCTGTCCCAGTGCAATCTGGCCCTTTAACAGTGAACCCACTGCTCTGTGTGCACAGGGGAGCAGAGACAGAAAGGAAGTAATATTGAGTCACAGCAGTCAAGAAGGATCAAAGATTGGCTATTTTTGACACACAAAAGGGTAAGTGATGCTGAACTCTCTCTAGGCTGATTCCAGCTGAACACAAAGCATTTTAACCTCTTAATCCTCACTTCTGAGTTCTAGCCCAGACACTGAGGGCTTTGTGGCTTTTTGGAGATTCTCTGCTGCGTGTGACCCTGGTCCCCAGCAAATAACACACACCCCTGGCTGCTGCACAGCGTGTGCTGGGTGCTGAGCATGGTGTTAATCCTGCCAACTCTGTGGTTTTTCACCTCCCTCACTGACCATAAGTGGAATTCATGGGGATTCTTGCTGAGAAAAGCAATCAGGCTGGATGAGGCTTGGAGAAACTTGGTCTAGTGGAAAGTGTCCCTGCCCATGGCAGAGAGGTTGGAACAAGATGATCTCTGAGGTCACTTCCAACTCAAACCATTTCCTGTGATCTGTGAACTGTGGATGTGACATCCCATTTCCCATTTTGATTTGTGGAAGCAGAACCCCAGTTTCAGCTCACTGTCCTGAGGATGGCCCTAACCTCCCTGAATTTCCCCTCAGAGAAGCTGTTCCTGGGCTCTCTTCTGTCCTTTCCCTCACCCTGGCCCCTCTCATATCCCCTCTCCAAATCCTGAAAGGTTCCTCCAGGCTTCTCAGCACATGGACTGGTGTTCTCCATGAATCCATATCCACTGATTGTAGATATGAAAGCCCTATTTTGGTCTGAGCCTTATTTGTATTATTTTTGGTTTGCATATTCAGGCTTGACATAAAACCCAGCAGAGAGACTCTAACTTAGCCAAGGCCATTTCTGCATTCACTGCAGATGAGCGTGGTGCTCCAGGGAACCAGTTTTATTCCAGGCTTTGCCAGTGATTCATTTCTGGATGCTGCCTGCGTGATTCCCTCTGGGCCTCAGTTTCCTGTTCTGTAAAATGGAGATAATACCCTTTCATGGCACAGGGCTGCTTTGAAGCCTTTACAAAATTACTCTGATGTGTTTGGATGAAAGTTTCTATAAAGCAGATTTAAAAAAGCATGCAGCTCTCATTGAGGGGTTTGTATGGAGTGATCAGGACCCCAGAACTACTTCCCAGGATGAATGTGTCTGTGTTGAACCCTCAGACAATGCTGAGCACTGAAACAATATTCATGTAACTCTTCTAAAAGCATCCACTGTTGGTGCCCATGGCAGGGTTTGCTGCTATTCATTCTTTTTGTTTATTTTATGTAAATCCTTTTTCCTTCTTATTGAAAACACAANAGGCCTCGGCTGTTCTCTTCTCCCCTTTTTGGTGTTTCCCATCCCACTTTCTCAGCAGATGTTGTGTGGGGCAGCACAGGCTGTAAAGGAATGAGTTTCTTTTCACCTGGCCATGTGAATGGGCTGGCACAGAAACCCTGGCTTATTCTCTCAGACTCTGGCAACAGCTTACACAGAAAGAGATTGTTTCGAAGAGCTGTCTCTTTTCTTTCTTTTTTTTTTTTTTTTAGACCAAGATAGGGAAAAAAGGCTGAGAGACGCTGGCTGTATTTTAAGCTTCCTCCTTGGGTGCCAAAGGAGTCCTTGGAGTTTTGTTGCTGCTACTTTTGTTCCTTTTATAGTTTCCATTCAAGCCCCAGGCTTTCAGCTCGCCTTTGTCTTAGTCCTACTTTTCCCAAGCAGTTGACATGAGAATTAGTTCAGAAAGATGGTGGAGGTTCATCCAGGAGCGTTGCCCCATTTTAGTCCAGGGCTGTAGTTTTTGACTCTTCGGTGGAAATTTGGAAAAGAGTGACATTTCCCATGCTTCTGCAGGGAAAATATTTAGCTGCAGATGAGCTCTGTCTGTAAACATGAGACAACAGTGTGCAGAAATGCACAAACTCAGTGCTAATGNGTCCTTCTTATAGAAACCAAAAAAAAAAAAAGGGCGCCCCAAAAAAAAAAAAAAAAAAAGAATTTTGCTCTGTAAGCCCCATAAAATTGATTCATCTTGAAGAAGTTTTTAGCAGGACCAACCCTCTCTCCCTATCTGTCTGATTTTAAAAGAAACTCTCCTCTCTCCTGGCTGTCATATTATGGGGAGAAAAAGTACCCTGAAAGCAGAAATGAAAGAGATGCAGNGATAGGGAAAAAAGGCTGAGAGACGCTGGCTGTATTTTAAGCTTCCTCCTTGGGTGCCAAAGGAGTCCTTGGAGTTTTGTTGCTGCTACTTTTGTTCCTTTTATAGTTTCCATTCAAGCCCCAGGCTTTCAGCTCGCCTTTGTCTTAGTCCTACTTTTCCCAAGCAGTTGACATGAGAATTAGTTCAGAAAGATGGTGGAGGTTCATCCAGGAGCGTTGCCCCATTTTAGTCCAGGGCTGTAGTTTTTGACTCTTCGGTGGAAATTTGGAAAAGAGTGACATTTCCCATGCTTCTGCAGGGAAAATATTTAGCTGCAGATGAGCTCTGTCTGTAAACATGAGACAACAGTGTGCAGAAATGCACAAACTCAGTGCTAATGTTGAGTTTTGTCACTGTGCTACTTAAGATTGGAGAGTCACCCTAAAGGTGGAAGAAATAGGGGGTGCGTGAGTTTTCACCTTTTCTCCCCTTCTTTTGGCTGCCTGTTTATCTCTTTAATGTGGCTGGTTGTTTTCTCAGCCTGCTCTCTCTCTCCCCTACCAGGACCTTGGGCATCTTAGAGTTGGTCAATTGAACCACACCAGAAAGGAGCTCAGCAGAGATATCCCCTCCCCTGCATGGATGGCTTTGCTTGGCACCTCCAGAGCACCATCACCCAGCTCACTTTTGGCCATGTCTCAGTCCTCTGAGCCCAACTCATTATATCTAAACTTATATATATATATTTAAGAGCAAATTAAGTGCATGGCTTGTGAATAATTTGATTGCCGGCGTGAGAAATGCACACGCTGCTGATCCTGAGAAATGGAGCTGTCGTTTGCTGATTTAATGAGTAAATAATGAGTTATTCTGAAATTCTGTAGGGATATTATGCCAGTGGTTCTCTTTGGGTCTCTATACACTTTTAACTCCAGTTGGTTTTTTGTTGTGTGTGCGTGTGGTTTTTTAAAAATCTGAAGTTTATTTTTGCAGTGGTGCTTGGAAAGCTGTAAATGATCCACAAGGAATTAACAGACAAAAGTCCCTGGCTCTGCTCCACCCTATTGAAGTCGATGGCAAAACTCCCATTGAATTCAGTGGAAGTAACAACTAGGCCCTGTGGGAGTAAACAATAAATCAGTTTTAGAATCACAATATTTCTCTGTGTCCTGTTCTTAGTGCTTTTTGTGGCAGAGGTGTTATATGCTTGTATGATGATGAAAGGCACAGACAAATCACGAGCATCTCAGGTGAAATACAGGCTTGTGAAGGTGAAATTTCTATGTTTGAAAGCTTTGGGTAGACTTCACCTTTCAGGCAGTATTTGGGAAACCCACATTCCAATTCTGTTAATGAGAATTCATTGTGAGAGGTTGAGCTGCCTCTCCATCCATCAAGGAGCCAGCAGGTGTAGGAGAACATTTCCCCTTTCCAGTTTGTAAAAAGTGCCGTTTTCAGAGACATGGGGAGTGTAGGAATCAGCAAATTGAATCTCCTGCCTGGGCAAGTGGACATCTCACAAATCCCATTCAAAAACTAAGCAGGAGGAGATGGATCATCTCCTGTCAGGTATCCTGCAAATGCTGTGCCTGTGGTTAGAAGTTTGCAGCAGCTTTTATGCCTGTGTCTGCTCTGGCACATCTCAGAGTTAAAACTGTTCTGTTAAATAATAGGAAGGTATAAATAGCTCAGAGGTTTAGCTCTTATTCAGCCTGTTCTGTCAGTGGACTTCAAACTATTTGATTAAGGAAACAAATATTAGTATCTTACATTTTACATAGAGGAACCCCCAAATCCATGGCATGGCCTGATATTCAAGGATGGAGTTCAGTCTTTTCCTAAGTCCTAGTCTAGCATCTTATCCCCTGCCTTTTAAAGGCTTTATCCCTAAAACGTGTCTTGAGTTAAGGGCTCTGTATTGTAAAGTTTTCCCATTGATTCCTTCCCTGGAGTTTGTGCCTTTTGGAGGAGATGGGGCATTGATAATTGCTTCAGCTCTTCTTGACTGGTACAGGGCACTTCAGCAGAACTGTGTAGCCTGAGTGCTTGTGCTTTGTAAAATAACCCTTTGGCCCTGCAGAATGGGAGGATTTACAGGTTTAGCCTTCTAGATTTGTTCTGAATTATTTTGTGTGAGCTATTCATGGAGGGCACAACAGAGCTGAAGGTAAGGCAAGGTTGTCATTAGACTATCCAAAGATGAGAGCCACGGAAATAAAGTGCTATTGTTGCTCTTCAGGCAATGGCACTGGCTGAAATAAAAGACATCTGGGTAGGAAATAGCAGCCTGCTTCCAGGGAGCATCCATGGTGTACCTCAGCTTGCCATGAATGCTAGCCCTGCTAGGCAACCAGGAAAGGGATCTGTAGGCAGCCGTGAGCCAGGCCAAAGAGAGAAAAAGAAAAGAAGCCTAACCCTGAGAAAAATGGGTGCATTCTTCCTGATTGTGCTTTGGAATGGAAATCTTTTTATTCTTGTCTTTTGTTGCATTTTTCCTCTTGCTTTTCATGCCCCAGTAGCAGCCTGTGGGTCTCAGTGCTGGAAAGTGTTGGGTGGCCCTGTCCCACCCTTCTGGCTCTGCCTGGCCTCCAGGTGGGTTTGGGGCTCGTTGTAGGAGAACTGCAGCACCTCTGCATGTTCATCTCCCAATCTGTGCCCTGGGAGCTGGGTCAGACTGCAGTGTTGGCTGTGACCCTTGGGAAGGGAGGGTGAAACCTGCCCGAATCTGCTCAAGAACAGTCTGGCTGTGGATGATGGCAGAATTGCAGTTTCACCTAAGGATGAACATCCAGCCAAAACTGACAGGATTTTTTGAAGTGGCTGGTGGCTAACATGCAGTTCAAAGTGTTTGGAGCCTTTAGTAGATATCTCTGAGCAGTATTTTGAAGAAGGCAGTGGTGGACAGGAAGAGGTGTGAAATGGGATGCCCAGGGTTAGGTGAGAAGTCAGTGGCAGAGAGAATGGAATGTGACTCTCCCCTGCCCAGGCTGTCACCCTCACTTCTGGGCCATCTTTCCTCTCAGCAGTTTGTGCAAGTAGACTAAACCTCACTCAAAGTCAAAGTGTGACAGACAACAGAAGGGCGGGCAGGGGAGAGAGAAATGGCTTTGGGCAAGAGTTGAGAGGAGCTGGGGCAGCAGCGTAAGAGTGGCAGCACCAGTGACAAATGCTCTGAGGTTGTAAGGAAGCAGAACCTGGAGCTGTCTGGGTGAGGAGAGAAGTTCCCCATGGTGATGGTCTCACCTCTCACACACATTTCTTGTTGTCTGTTTTGCCTTTGATGTTTCTCTGTTCTCCCTTTATTATTTGATGAGCACTGACAGCAAATGGGTTCTCAAATACTTAGCAAAATTCTTGACTTGATTAATCAAAATTTATGGTATATGCCTCCCATCTCTAAACAATGAAGCTGTGATACCCTCTGGAGATCCGGAGGTGTGGGGAGTAACCTGAGGCATCCCCTCCCTTTCACCACAGGCTCAGGGCTGGAAAGCAGGGAAGGCTGCTGGCAGGGCCAGCTGTAGCTCAGGCAGCAGCCTCAAGAGGGAGAGAAAGCTTTCTCACAGGCTTTTCTGACCAATGTTCAAAGGGAAATGCCTTTAGAGAAGAAAAGCCTGGACTTTCTGGCTGTAGAAAACAGCCCTGAAAATCTTCTTTGGCTTTGTTTTCCCTGATGCTCCTCTTCTGCCTAATCCTTCCCTTTGCTCCTGCTGATGGCTGCTTTTCTCAACCTGGGGACCTTAAAGCTTAGCCTGGGATAAGGAGTCTCACCTAAACAGATTCAAGACTGCACCTTTCCTCCTGGGTCAGAGATGCATCATCCCTGTGTATGACAGGACAAATAGCCTGGACAGGAGGGGAACGAACTGATTATTTCCCTTGAACTGAAGGATGCCCCGGCACTGTGCGGCTCATCACTGGACAAGAGCAGCACAATTGGACAAATGACCAATATAATAGCTAACAAATGGAAAACACCACTGCCAGCAAAGGAGCTGGCTATTTAAAGGCAGCAAGAGGTTTGCAGCACCAGCCCTAGCAACGAGGACAAAAGTTATTCCAAACACATGAGGCAAAGCCACCATGAACCCACTGCAGCATGCTATTAATAGGAAGGGGGCCTTCATTAATTTCTTAGAGGGTGATGCCAAAACATCAGAAGAAATTCATGGTGCACATAAAGAAGCAGCACGTTGCACTGTATCTAATTGCGCGGGTAATTATTTTCTGCTATGCAAATTACCAGGAGCAAATCCACTGCAGCACATCTATGTGTATTCAATTATCATCAAGAGCTGGGGTTGAGGGACTAGATTTAATATGTTCATAATGAAATAGCCAGAAATTTGTGTGTGTGTTTGCAGAGAAGTCGTTATTTTGCCACAGCTGGATTTGTTTATTTTAAATAAATCATTATGGCAGATAAAGTTTCTGCTGGCTTTGCCCATTTGCCGATTTATCGTAAAAATTGCGGTTTCATTTATATGGGTGGTTTCTATCAAACACACATCACCCCTCTTGCTTGCAAGCTGCATGTTTCTGTAGGATTTAAGGAGTAGTTCAAGGCAATGAAAAGGCATTTTGTCCATGGATAAACCAAGGCTGGAGGAATGGGAGGAATTAGGACAACCTGGGTGGGTTAAGATTTTTGGAAGGTTTTGGGTCTTCATACTTACAAGCTTGTTGTGGTTTAAAACCAGGACAAGGATGAAAACTGGGATTCTAGCAACACCCATTTGTAAACCAAACCTCTTATTGTTCAATGTCTATTTGATGGTGTGCATGAGGCAAGTTAATGCTTTTTATTTCTAGAGAATATTTTACATTTTCTCATAATAGCAAGAAATAGAAGTGTACACAGGATGCAGGATTGCCCTTCTGAACCTGAGATGGTTCTTCCCGTCTTAAGCTTCAGACTTTCTGGGCCAGAGCTTTACCCAAGATATTGGGATGTCATTTCAAGGCTCAAGTTATAAGAAAAATATTAAAACTGGGAAGAAATACTTTTGCCACTTTGTCATGTTTTGGTGGTTTTCTGCTAATGGAACTCTTGGAAAAAAAAAGATCCGAAAGCCAGCAGCGTAGGTGGCTGTTCAGCCAAGAAAAATCGAGTTGTGTAGTCCCCAGGAGTGGTGTGTGTGACCTGATCCTGTTAAAAACTTGCAATCTGCAGCTCTGGAGGGGATGCTCCATATCAGTCCAAGCTCCAGTCAGGAAAGAGGTAAGGAGAGATTTATTTCCTGTGTGTCCTGCCTTGCAGCTTGGCTCACCTTGATCTGGCAGCACCAACCTGGATGCAGTTGGCTCCTGCTTAACACCCAATTGTTTGGTGTGGTCACTGTTTCAGAAAGCAGGAGGGAGGCTCCAGGCTGTCCCGTTCCTGACGTGCCAGGGGAGTGCCAGGTGAAAACGTGGTTGCAATGCAATTAGAAACACAAACCACTGCCAAGCCTTTGTGTTCCTTTGTTTCCTCTTGTGGATACCAACTCAAGTTACAAAACACAATTAGCCAGGGGTAACAAAGGGTCACCGAGGTGCCGTGCTGTGTCACGGGCGGTGGGTTGGGGCCAGCTTCTGGTGACATTTCTGTGACGCTGCCCACAGGACCCTTTTTCTCAGTGTCCCTGAGCTGGTTTGTGCATAATTGATGGGTACCCTGATGTTCTGCCTCCCCCTCCTCCCCAGGACATCCTTTTCTGTGTTAGTTTATTTTTTAAATAATTAACAGACCCTGTGACTGCCTGTCTATCTATCCCGCTGGAATTCCTCTCCAGCTGCTCTCATCCCTTTCCACAGACCCTCCCTCTCCTCCCCAACACGCTTCTCCTTTCACTGTACTTTAAAGGGCTGTCTTTTATTTTTGCTTTGTGCCATGAAACCGCTGAGCACTTTTTGAATGAGATGCCCTTTGCTGCTCGCTGGTGTCCTGAAGTCTTTCCTGCCCAGGTTCCCTCTCTCCTTCACCCTTCTCTTGTCTGATGGGCACCTTCTCTCCCTCCAAACCAGGTATAAATTTCCTGTCCCTGCAGCCTGAAGGGGTGGATGAATCTGGGGATAGACAGGGGACTCCGTTCCCACCCTGTTTGTCCCTTCCTCAGGCTGGTGGTGGCTGCTGATGTGGGTATGAGGTTATTCAAGCAACACTCCAGGCATCCTCTGAAGGCATTGGGAGCAGGGATGAGAGCCTGTTCCCTCTCTCTTCCCAGAGCATCCATTTCACTGCGGTGCCAAGCAGCAGAGAAGCTGTGGCACATCTTAATGCCACTGGGAAAATCAGCTCTTGAAGGTGTTGGCTTCCCTTCTGCTGCCAGGATTGCCTCTATTCCCAGAGGAAAGTCCTCTTAGCAGAAGAAGAGAAGCCTCAAAGCACAGTGGAGCTGCTGGAGATATTTGCTCTACATTTTGGGCTTTGTAAAAGTGGTCTGCATCAAGGGTGGATGATGTGGCCCTGGTCGAAATTAC
>VZTZ01041457.1:2621781-2638510 GCA_013400955.1 Drymodes brunneopygia
TCTTTCTTTCTTTCTTTCTTTCTTTCTTTCTTTCTTTCTTTCTTTCTTTCTTTCTTTCTTTCTTTCTTTCTTTCTTTCTTTCTTTTTCTCCACGTTGTTGCATTTCTCTGGGGCCTGAGAGCACCAGCAATGGTTTGATTTTCACTGCAGCCACACACACTGTTAACAGATGATGGGAAGATGTCAGGCAGCATTAGAAGAAATGGGGGTAAGGTCAAGGGCTCGTTACAATGGGGGAATTCCTACAAAACTGGAAAAAAGAGGGAGAGAATGAATGAGCCTTATGTGTCCCAAGATCAGAGGGTTAGAGAAGTGCCTCCAGCACACTCAGTGTCAGGCATTTACGGTGTAATATTTTTCTGTTGGTGGTTCTGAGCCCCAGGTTTTCCCAAAGCACAGACACAGCTGGGGTGACAAGCAGAGAATGTGAAATGCCACCAGATAAAACTGTATAAGTCAATACCACAATGCAGCTCCTTCATTTCCTCTTAATGAAATGTTAGACTTACAGCTTCCTTCCAAAAGCCTTTTCTTGCTGTCAGTGTTGTCTCTGGCCAAAGAGCAGCTGTGTAACCCATCCCAGATAACTTTCTGCTGCAGTGGGATGCAGGAGGGCAAATGGGACAGCTGTTTACTTAATTATTGCTCTCTAAAAGCTGCCTGTCCTCCATGGTAATTGTTCAGGGTAATTGTTCAGGGCTCTGGCTGCAGCCACAGGGTGGTTGGGGTGCTGCCCATTGGGTGCACCAATGCCACCCTGTGCCAGCAGCACAGAGGATCCACGTCCCCATGGGCTCAGGGGTCTCTTGGTGATGCACTGGGACTTCAAGAACCAGAATAATGTCCTTTGTCAAACTGCTTACAGCCAGGAATGTCCAACTCCATTTTCCCAGGCTGGGACTCTCCACTGGATTATTCACTGTGGTGTCTGATGGCATCCAGGTCCTCCCTCAGCATTTGGGGTGAACAGAGACCATGGTCCTGCAGAGAGCTCTTGGTGAAATGTGGATGATTTTCATAGAACCATGGACTCCTAGAACAGTTTGAGATTGAAGGGACCTTTGAGATCATTCAGTTCCACCCCTCTTGCCATGGGGTGGGGGTTTCCTCTGGGATTGGTGCTTGCAGAGCTTGAGGTGACAACAGCTCCTGACTCTTAGCCTGATGCTGAATTCACACTTCTCTAGCTCTGAGTTTGAATTTCTCCCTGGCAGGAGGCTGACCAGGTGTGGTGTAAAGGCCAGGGCAAGAGGGAGGCTGGAGGTGGGATGATGGATGCACTGGAATAAACTCCTGGTGTTATGCATTAAATGAGTAATAAGTCAAATGTCAAAGCAGGGATTTTTTTTTGGCAAACATTTTAACCCTAAACCCTAATGATAAACCACTGCACTTTTAGCAGGCTAAACATCTCCTTGATTACCTGGTAACACAACCATAGGATTTCAATTTGTATCAGTAAATTAGCAGAGGCCTTAAGTGATGGTGCTGGATGGGCTAGGATCTGTGAAATTTAAAGTGTTGTTTTTGACTGAAGTGGATTTGAAGTTAAATGTAAATTTTGAAAACAAGATTTGAGAAGTAGTAATAAAACATGATAAATCTGTTGGTGTCAAGATAAAGGCAGCTGTCATTAAAAGGTACTTGGACTCATAGAATCATTAAAGTTAGAAAAGATCTCTAAGGTCATCAAGGCCCACTGTTAACCCAGCACTGCCAAGTCCACCACTAAACCACGTCCCTCAGTGCCACAAAATTACTTAAAAATCTGAGGTTTTCTTGCTGTGAGAATTTCTGCTAAGGTATCTGGCTGTCCAGCTCATACCAGATTTCCATATATATACAAAAGTGCAAACTTTTTCACAATGAACTTATGGTTTCAGCATTACACCCTCAATGCCCACAAAATACACAGAATTCAAATTAACAAATATACATGCCTCAAAGTCTACACAATGTCAGCCACAAATATGCAGGCAAGAATGCTGATTGCTAGGGCCTGGAGTTAGCTGTTAGTGAACATTTGTATGGTGCTCAGATAATTTGTTCTTAAATGCCACACATGCACCACATGGTTCAGATGTGGTTTGAGGAGCTATAAAATGGGATTTCTGACTGGTTCTGTCCCTACTCTTAAAGTCATGGCTCAATTAGGGCTCAGATGCATCTCAGCTCTAGGGCTGGCATCCTGAGTCAGGGATTTGGGACTAGCTGGGGTTTGTGGGAGCTGAAAGGCACGGTTGCAGCTGCTTATTAGTGAATTTGTGCACGTGCCAGTCTGCAGTGAAATGTACTTGAAATAACCTATCCTGGATGCCTCCGTGAGGATGATGGCCCTGATGATTTAGCTATTTCAGTTCCAGCTTGAATTATTCATGTATTTGAAAACACTCATGAATTATTTGTGTTTTCGCTAAATATATAATTTAAAACCCCAAGTCCTTCCGACAAAATATAATATTTATTTATTTCCTCACTGCTCTGGTGTGCTGCCCCTACCCTGAGACAGCCCTTCAGCCCAAGGCTCGTGGGGAGATAGAGAGAAAGGACACAGTGAAGGCATCAGCATCCTTGCCTTGACCTGTGCCAGCAGGAACCAGCCCCTGTTGTGGCAAGAAAAAGAAAGGCTCTTATAAAACTTAGATCCAGACCCAAATTGTTTCCTTTAACTTCTGGGCACTGGGTTTTGGGGAACTGTTTGGTGACTGTCTCACACACATGGGTTGAGGATTTAGAAGCTTCTTTCACAAGCTGACACACCTGGATTTAAGGTGCCCAGGAGTTGATCAAAGGAGCTTGATCCCTGTGATGGAAACTCCTGATCTGGTACAAATTCACCCCCTGGTTCAAATGCATCCAAGGGCTCTGTGACACACCTTGATCCTGGGAACCTTTTTGCCAGGCCCAGAGCTGTGTGTCAGCTTCAGGCTGCCCTAATGTGGCCAGCTAACTCAAAGCTGGAGCACATCACATCATGTGCTCAGGCTAATTCAGCAAAAATGTGTTTGTGCTTGCTCCAGTTCGAATCTGTCCTGCCACGAAACCTCAGAGTACAGCAGATGTGATATTAATAGATGTGCAACCACAGCCTGAGCCTCTCCCCCTCCCCAAACATCTGCAGAGAGGGGGAATGGCAGTGCTAGGAGGAGGCATCCTGCAGGGACAGCACTTCTGCTCTCATTTAACTGTGTGAACTTCCCAGAGCTTACATTAATTTTAAAGAAAGCACTTTGGCATAGCTGACAAAAAAATCTCATCCCTTCACCTCAGGAGATTTATTTCTTCCAGGGAAAGTTTGAGTACCTGCTCTCTGATGAAGCATCTTAATACACCATGAAGTTTTTCTCTTTTTTTCTTTTCCCTCACAGCTCTTTCACTGCAGTAAAACTGCTCTATCTAGCCACAGTACCTGTAGGTTTTTAACCTCTTTGGGCTTTATATCATTTTGAAGATCTTGATTTCACCTGGACATAATATTGCCCTGAACTGCCCAGTGTCACTGCTGAGCCCTTGAAAAATGTCCTTTCCATTTGGTTGCTTCTGAGAGACCAAGATCTGTGTTTTTCCCTAGTTCAAAAAGAAAAAAAAAGAAAGCCTTAAAGCCTCATAGTTTTCCATGAGATTCCCTGCTTTTTTTTTCTTTTGCATTGACTGTACATTCCACCAGAACTCTTTCATTTTCGTGGCTTCTGTCATAAGAATTTAGATTTCTCCCCCACCATTAGCTGATTAATGTGCTTTCATTTTGTCTAAAGTGTGTGTGTGAGTGTGTGTGCGTGTCCTCAACAAAAGCCTTTTCTCTCTTCATCTCTGTGTTCTGGGACTGGGGCCAAGTTGTGATTGTAATAATGTAATCTCTCCTGAATACTTGAAGTGATGGGAAAAAATGAGATTTTGAAAATGAAATAGATTAATCTATACAGCTAGAGGGGGGAAATCATGCATTTTAATTAGCTCTTGAGAGTAATTTTCCTTAAAGTAGTACAAGCCAGGTGTGCAAAAGTATTCTCCTGCCTTAAGAGTCTTGTTTCTCCTGGAGTCCTTGGAAAAGATGGTGACAAGTGACAAGTTCATTTGGGATGCTTCTGCTGAAGGGATTGAACCTACGGTAACTTGATGGGACCTGATTTTTTAGAGGTTGCACTTAAGGACCTATCTGAAAATGAAGCTCCTCTCCCCCTAAAGATGCCTCAGACCCTGAAGCAGCTGCTCACTTCAGCTCACAGGAGGACTCTGGTTTTCTGTCTGCTCATGCACCCAGGGGAACGGTGATTTATCAAGTTGTTTTATTTAACTTTTGTTCAGGATGAGATCATTCCCTAAAAGGTGTTCACAGTTTATTCTCAGGCTGGCTGGGGCTGCTGTCTGTTCTGCAGGGCAGGGAATGAGGGTGTTTTTCACCAGGCAGGGGCAGGGGCTGTGTTGGAGGAGAAAAGCTGACCTGCTGTAACTCACTGTGTACCTGCTCCTGCTCTGCCTGCTTGGGAAATCAAAATCATTCATCCATGGTGTGGTGGCTGTGCCTGTCCTCACAGTCTGGGCTGGGAGAAGACACCCAGGCAGTGCTGGTGAGCACCTTCTACACAGCCAACAAACTCCTGTGACTTTTGGTTGTCAGACAAGGCTCTTCATGACCCTCACTTGTGAAGCCACCTAAAACATTCACCCTAATTTCCTTTTTATTAATGGTGAAGGAGCAGTTTTCTGATGGTACAGCAAATAAAGTGATGTGACTGGGGCTGGAGAAGTGTTTGATTCATTGATTAAGATGTTTATTCATAGAATCATGGAATAGTTTGGTTTGGAAGAGAATTTTAAAGATCATCCAGTTCCAACCCTTTTGCCATGGGCAAGGACACCTTCCACTAGACCAGGTTGCTCAGAGCCCCATCCAGCCTGGCCTTGAACATTTCCAGGGATGAGGCAGTTTGGGCAATTTTTGGCTGATTGAGTCTGGTCTTTTCCCAGAACCACCCCCACTTCTCCTGTTCCAGCTGCACAACAAAACTCTCCCATCCTGGACTGCTAACAAGCTCCTCAACCTCCTCTTTCAGCCCTGGTCTACAACCAGCTGCAAAGGACACATGATTTTAGAGAATGTGCTGTTTTACCTCAGTCTGAGTTTTATATCCCAGCCAGGCATATTGAGATTTTTTCAAACTTCCTTTTCAATCAGTCACTTTGGCATCATAATGGCTTGGGTTGCTCTTTTCTTAAATCTGTTTTAATTCTTTACCTTTGTATTTTAGCAGCAAGTTGCCTTGAATTTACAGTTCCTGTTGAATTCCTCTATGAATAGCACCTAGGTTTCCTACTCTGCAGCTGCAAACAAGGTTTAAAAGCTTTTGGGATTTCTTGGCAGCTAATAACTCCCAGACTCCAGCATAGTCCATTTTCAAAATGTTTCTCATGCTTCAATCTGGACAGCGTTATGCAGGTCAGGGAATCCTGTCAGACTGGGGGCCAGGGGAGGATGTTCCATCAAAAGCTTTTTTGGCAAATTAAAGGAGAAAAAAAAAAGGCCAAGAGGACCTTTAGGAATAGTGCTTAATATCCTTTCCATCCAAAATAGGAAAAGCACCTGTAACTGATGCCAAGCACAGGACAAAATAAATAAAAAAAATAAATTCCCCAAGCAAAGACCTCCAACTGGAAATATTTCCTGAGTGATCTCACTGAGAATCCCGTAAGTGGCTGGATCAGTTTTCGGGAAAAGGGAACATGGGCTTGAGCTCCATACTGAAAGACAAGAAAAAGCTTCAGGAAAAAAAAAAATAAAAAAGAGCCAAATCCAGATGCAAGCTGTCAGGGGTGCTGGGATTTTTTTCATTCCTGATTGGGACCTTTTGACTTTTGCACGGGAAATATCACAGGAATAGAGCAAGAGTTGAGGCGAGGAAAAAGGTCTAAAAACTGCCACAAAACGATGCTTGTAGCTTTCAGCTCGTGCCCACCCTGGCACAGAGGCAGAGCTTGAAGGGTGAATGTTGTCTTTGCAGACCTGTATCAGTGTGTGAGGGATGTGGCAGGTGATGGGTTGAGCAGCAGAGGAGCTTTTTAGTGTCACCTTGGACTTGAGCAGTTCATTCAGCTGTGCTCTGTGGTAAATCTGGATAGCTTTGGTGACAGAACACTCTTAGGCTCATGCCCTCAGCTAAATTTCAGGCTCCTCATTATTATAGACTGGCACTTTTAGCAAGAACATCAAGCTCATCACCAAGCTGGGGTTTGTCCTTAACTTTGAGTGGATCTTTGCTTGAGTCTGACCCAGAGTCAGATACTGTCTCTCCTTTTTAATGATGTGTCTGCAATTAGTATTTATTTTAGATTTAATCAGTCAGTGCCTGTCAGCTAAAACCTCAATAATTATGATCTTGCTGTCAGGGAGGAAGGAAATTGAACCTCAGGAGGTCACATCAAGACTGTGAGTTTGCTCTCAGTGTGCTGGGGATCCTGGGCAGGACTGAGTGTATTTAGGAGCATGACCCAGAGAAAAATGCACAAGGTTTTTTTCCTGTATATTTGGGCCAAACTGAGGCATTAAGACACATTTGGATGGGTATTTTCACTTAGCAAAAACACCTGCTCAGAGCTGGATTTCACAGTTCAGGATTTTTGTGACTCATGCTCAGTTTCGCTTCTGCTCTTCTCCATCTATCCCTCCAAAGAAGTTAAACTGGATGTATCCTGAGACACAAAGTCCAGCAGTCTTTGCTTCCAGCTGCACTGGAAATGTTGCAAGGCATTTTCTTTTAGAGGTTAAGAAATACAAGTCGGCTGGATCATCCAGATCAGATGTTTTCAACCTGTAAATTGGAAACGAATAGGAGGGGCCTCCCTCCTGTTTTAACTGCCAGGAAAAAGAATCCTGAAATCTTTCTTTTCCATTGCAACATGGGCTCATGAGATAGAAGAGACTGAGACCTGCCAAAGTAAATCCTCATTGAGAGCCTGCTTGGAGCTTTAGAAAAGATTTGAAGAACTTATCTGAGTTGAATTAGTTTGCCTAATCCTGGTGATAATTTGGCTCCTTTCAGGTGCACTGCAGGCTGCAGTACTCAGGCACAGATTTAACAAGAACAGAGAGTCACAGGGAGCTCCCACACCACCTTCAGCTCACCAGACTGATGCACTTCATCAAAATGGACTTTTCTGTCACAATGTGATTGCTGGATGTGAGGTACAAGCCTGCAACTGCAGGTCTGCTCAGAAGGAGAAGTAATGCATGTGCCATATGGTAGAAATTGATGTCTGGTAATAGATGTTTCATATATTCCAAGAACAACATTTGCTCCAAATGAAAATTCATGCTCTTTAACTCTTTTTTAACCTACAGCTTGTTTTCTAAGTTGAGCTTTCTGCTCAGCTTAAGGTTCTGCTCTCTCTGAGATTCCACAGCATCCAAAAGGAGCCCTACACCCTTCCTCCACAAATATTCTCCGTGGGCTCAGCTTCACATGTCCCTTCATCCCTGGTGCCCTGCTGGGAGGGCTGTGCAGTGCTGACAGCTTTTAATGAGCTGCAGAAACCCAGGGCAGAGAGGGCTGCTTTCCACAGGGGAGGGCAAGCTTATCTCCTGCTCTCCAATCTCAAAAATGCTCTGGGGTCCTGGGAGATGAAGGGCCCGTGTGTGGGAATGTGAAAGGTAATTACAGCAGTGTTTCTGGCAAGTGGAGATGATGGAAACACCATGACAGAACCAGCCCTTGGCAAAGGTCGGGTTGGAGAGGACATTTCTGTCCCAAGCTCAGTGTTCCCCAGGACTTGCTCATCTCTTTGAATGCTTATGGAGGAGAAACAGAGGGGAGAGGCTCCAGCATTGCTGAACAGCTCAGTGTTTTTGTGCATTTGGAGTTTCATGGTCAGATACTTCATTTAAAAAGAAAAAAACATAAAACTTTTTTTTATGACTTACAGTATTCAGTTGTAAAACAGTAAGTTACTTATTGGGGAAATTAAAGGAAAGAAAAAGAAAAATTACTAAACCATTTGTAAGCCTCAGAGTAAGACTGAATCTTATTTTCAGAAGAGATGTGATCCTCAGGTGCTTCATAAGAATGACCCTGGTAAGTTCTCTCAGCATAATTTAAACCTGACTTGGTTCACCAATAGCAATTCTTCACTCTTTTTGGGCACAGTCAATGAAAATCACCTCTAAATCACCCTTTAGGCACAAATGTGGAAATGCAGTAATGTCTGGGATGGAGGATGAACAGCTCAGACAATGCTGGCACTACTCAGCTTTTCTGAACTACTGAACTTTCCTGGGCTGGAAATGAACAAAAATGCCATATTTCTCTGAAGCTTTTAGGGGCATGCAAGGTACCAGAGTATGCTCAGTGGGTTTAGGAATAACCATGCAAACCCTGACTGTGGGACTGGCTGGGGTCTCCTCAGAGCTTTGTCAAGGGGAAAATGTTTCCCACTGCTCCCTGACCTCTCCAAGCTTGTCCAGGAGAAAAGGGCATCTACCAAACCTTCATCCTGGGGTCTGCAGGATACATGGAGATATGGATATCTCCAAAAACAACTGGGCTCTGGCTATAGGATAGGAAAGAGGTCTTCACCTAGGCAGCAACAGTCCTTCAGCTGCTCCACACATGATACTAAAATACATATATAGAATCTAGAACACATTGAATATAACATCTAAAATACAAAATAATTATATGTATAGTATGTCTATGTCCTGGACACAGTTATACTTTTCTCCATGGCACGTTTCCTTTTCTCCTGTCCATGACTCTGGTCAAGCTGTGCAACTTGAAGGGCTTTTGTGTGGGTCTTGTGAGGTTTTTTAATTCTAGTGGGGCAAAGGACCCCGTGGTTCAGAGTCCCATCAAACAGAGTGGCAAAAGTTGTATCTGGTGAAGTCCAGGGGGTCACATCGTCGGTTCAAAATGAGGGAACAAAAACAGAGCAGAGAATTGCAGCCAATGTGCTGGGAAAGGGTCCAAGAAAGCAGCAAAGCTGCCTTTTTGTGTGGACAAGATGTGTTAACTGGACAATGGAGTGGAGAAACACCAGGAAACAGAGACCTTCATTTGCAGAGATGGATTTTATCCAGTGTTTTGTCCTTTCTCCTGGACTGGCACATGCCTGTTTTGTGCCAAGAGATGGTGCAGGGCAGGTCCTGGGCCTCTGTGACAACCTTGAAGACTGGAACTATCTGTACTTTGTGAAACACAAATCACATATGGCTGCAGGGGGAGGTTTTCAAGTCTCCTTTTCCACTGTTTAATGGGACTCTGGCTGCAGCAAAGAGAGCAGAGTCCTGGGCCTCTTCCCATGGCTGGATGTTTTGCTGGAACAATTTTTGTGATGCACAGACCCAGCTTTTTCCCAGGTATGAGAAAAGAGAAATGTGAGGAGAGAGAAGACAGCTGGAAAGGAGAAAGCCTGCAGATATTTTGCTTCATGATCATATAAGCAGCCCACACTAGTACAGGTGATAGGGGTTGGTTTCTCAATTTTAATAGGATGGAAAGGTGCCTAGAAGGATGGATGACCTCCTTCAGTGGAAGGATGCTTTGTGTAACTGGTAGTAATAAATTTACATCTGAATCTCCAGCAAACTGAGAGGCACTTTCATCTGCCTGAAGAAGATGATGTTGGTTTAAGTAATTTTTTTCCTGAACCATACTGTTTCCTATCAATATAAAATCTCTACAGAGAAGGAGGCTGTGGAGACAGTTGCACGTGCTGAAATGCTGTGGGAGATATTTCATATTCTCCTGCAGCCAGACAGGACTGCCATCCAGAAATGAGAGAGCTGCTGGAAAATACCCACTCCCCAAAACACCTGCTGGTGTGTGCTGCTGCAATGCCTCTCTGATTTCCACCTTGACTGAACCAGTCAGTCCAGTCAGTGCTGGCAGGCTGCATTTTCCTGTCACTTTTCTCAGCCCTAGGATGAGATGAGTTATCTGCCTGACGGTGGCACAAGGGAAGAGGAGGTTCCAGGGCTCCCAGCCTGCAGATGCACAGATAAAGATGAGAGGACATCTGGTCTCAGCCGCAGTGTGTGAGACAGGCTCTTGGCAGAGCTTTCTGAAGAGGCTTGAAGTGGGGAGGAGGGAGGGGCCGCTGAGGAACACACGCCCTTCTTCTTTTGAAAACGCAGGAGGGTCCTGGGCTGGGAGAAGCTGCCAGATGTGAAGGGATGCTCAGCCAGAGGAAAACTCCCAAAGGCTGAACCTGATTTTCAGGCGTGCAGGGGTGTTGCCATGTGAAGCTCCCAGACTGGTCTCTCTGCTCAGCTTTGCTCCCAATCAGAATTATTTCCAGGCTGGTGGGACACTGCCCCACCCTCAGCCCCCGCAGCTCGCACGTATCAACCAGAGATATACAAGTTTTGGCTTTTTTTTTTCAGGTTCTTGTTATTTAAAGAGAGAATAATCTCAAACAAGAACAATCTGTGATCAACCTGCAAAGACACTTCAAGGTTGTGCAGCCTGATAAGCACAAATAGAGATTGACTATCTAAAATTCATATATCCCCCCGAAGCCCCGCAACTCAGAAGTACAAATATCTCTCACACACAGAACCACCTAGGGTCAAATTCTCTGCTGGTGTAAACTGGCAGAAATCCATTGACTTCTCCCATAAATCAATTTAATTAAAAGTGTCTTCTGATGTGTCTTTGTTTAGCAATAATGTTAATTTGAGAAGGTGTGATGGCAAGCAAACAAATCCCTTTACATTCCCTCCCTCCAACCCTCTGGCTAAATGTTGTTTGTAAAGAAAATATTTATTTTTTTAAAACTGGAACAATAAATGTGTTGTCCACAAGGAGTCTTTTGTTCTGCCAATACATTCACTCAGAAGAAGCTTATCTGAGGTTGTGTATTGGAGAGGGAGGAGAGAAAGGGCCAATTCACAGGTAGAAATCGCCCATAAACGTGGGGACAATGAGTTCACCTGATAAAATCAGACCACCCTCCCTGCAAAACTATACCTGAAGCATAAAAAAATTAGTACTTTTTGAACTTCTGAAACGCTGTGATTTATTTAGGAACTTCTTTATTTTATCTTTTCTACAGATCTGACTGTTCCACGGGGGACTATCCCATTAGGCTCAATTCAGCAAAATGCTCCCGAGCTTAAATTCACCGGCAAATCACTTAAACACATGCTTAACTTTAAGCAAAAGCTTAAGTCTCAGGCATTCGAACCATTCACGTGTGCTTTATTCCTGTCCTTTTGGAGAGCAGAAGGAATGTAACTTGGCCAATCCACCGCCGATAAGGAGGCAAAACCAAAGCGACAGACCGAGGTGTTGGGAAATATTCGCTTGGCTCTGAACTTGTGTATCGGCTGGAACGGGCTCAGAGGTTCCCTTGAACTCTGTAGGGAATTCTCATGGGTTTTTCCCTGCTTTTCACATGGGCTTTGGACAACACGAGGGCTCCTAAGCCCCAGGTGCTCTTGCTCAGCGCTTTGACAGCGTGTAACACTTCAGGACCGCTTTGAGAAAAAAATCGGGCCAGATGGCCAAGCCTGCCGGATTGCTACGCTTGTCAAGGGTCAGCTCTCAAGCAGGGCTCTCTCAGCCTTCAGTGCATCTGTGATTTTAGATTGCTTAAACTGTATGGAATATGTGTCATGAGCATTTTCTCACATTTGTGTCCCGTGGGGTCTCCCAAAACCCTGAAATGGCAGGTGTCACTATGCCGCTCTTATTTGCCACGTACCAAGACAGTCCCAAAAGCAGGAGACTGTCACCGCAGTCCTTCCTCTAAGCACCCTCGTGATCATTTCATCTCCTCTGGTGAAGGAGTCCCCAAGCTGCGCCCCCCGGTACCAGGTTAAAGCACTCTGCGGCCAAATCACACAGGATGTTTGCACACAAATCACTGCCCTTTCTCCTGCTTTCAGCCCACCCTGGATCTCCCTCCTCATCTCTCCCGCCAGGAAGGAGCTGTCTCTCAGCCTTCCTTTCTCTGCAGAGCATCCGCGGGTTCCCAGCCCACCAGGCAGGCAGGTGCCCTAAGAAATGGAATCATCCAGTGGTTTCCAGCAAGAAAGTCCTGGAGTCCTGAGGGCTGAAGGAGAAACTTGGGGGGAAACCCAGACATTGAATATGTGCTTTGTTCAGGAGACTGAAGATGTTGTGAATAAGTGCTGGAGGTTTCAGCTCCCCCGTGGCTGACTCTGGTGGATGGGCTCACAGCTCATCACCTCCTGTCCCTGCTCCCGAGGACAGAAGGGCTACGGATTCCTTGATCTCCACTTCTGCAACTCTCCCTGAATACAAGGGTGCAGCTCTTCCATGCATGAAAAAGGAGCCTCTGTCAGTGCTGCTACAGTGAGATCGTCCACTGAAACCTCATTTGCTTTACTAAATCCGTTTTTCTCCGAGGTTTCCCCACGTTTTGCTGGATGTGTTGAGCTGATGAGACCTGCTCACTTCCTGAGATGTTTATAGGCTTTAATAAAGAATCTGATGGACAATTTTGTCCTTTGAGGGCAAGGATTTAAATTTGATCCTGTATTAATTGAGGAGATATTGAGGGATAAACTAATATTTCTTAGAAGTCTTATTTAATTTGATCCAAAGCACCTTATTTTACAGAGTTAAACATTACTGCTGGAAATAATTTCAAATTTGCACAACATTGAATCCTAAGAATGGTTCTGAATTGAGCTTAAAACTTGCGAGTCCTTTTGGGGACTGAAAGAGGGAAAAGAATCAGAAAGGGATAAAAGAGAAAAGACTGCAGGAACTAAAATAAAGAAAGACAATCCCTTCATCACCTGAATAAAGCCCACTAACAGTTGAAATGAGGTTGGTTGAGACCGTGAAGTAGAAAGGCAGCAATTATTTCTTTGGAAAGTCTCTCTTAAGGACTTAAGCAGAAGCCTGGAGGGGGCTGCCTCCAGCTAGAAGGAATTGCCCCTGGCTTTACCAGAAGAGAGGGAAAGAAAGGAAGCAATTACCCACTGAACAATGGCGCTTTAAGACGCTCCTTTCTGTTTTCAAACCCAGCTCCCTCCCTAGTGCGATTTCCAGCTGGGAGAGAGGAGGAGAGGGCCCCGTGGGAGGCAGCAGCTGCAGGCAGGGAGCCTCTCTCTGCTGGCTGGGAGGAGATGGAAGGGAGATGGGAATGCCGTGTGACCTCTGAGGATGCTCATTCCTTCAGGGGTGGGTAGCTGGAATAAGGTTGTACTGTGGACCCAGGTTTGGCAAACCTTTCTTCATCAGGTTGTAAGAGGAGGTTTAGATTGGAAATTAGGAAAAAGTTAATTCACAGAAAGGGCTGTCAAACACTGGAACAGGGTGCCCAGGGTAGTGGAGTCACCATCCCTGCAGGGATTTAAAAGACGTAGATGTGGCACTTGGGGACGTGGTTCTGTGGTGGGCTTGGCTGTGCAGGGTTAGTGATTGGACTTGATGCTCTCAGAGGTCTTTTCCATCCTAAATGATTCTGTAATTCCTGTTCCTCTCTGCACTGTTTCCTCTGTACCTGCTGACTCCCTCAGCTGTCCTCCACAGCCAAAACTCATCCCTCTGCTCCTCTGCAAGTTAGAAAGAGTTGGAGAGGATTAGTCAAACATGCATAAAGTGGAAATCCTGACCCCATTTAGAAAAAAACACCACTTTTTAAAACTAGAACCTAAATCAAACGATTGCAGCCCCCCCTCTCAAACTGTCAGAACAGATTGCAGAGCATCTTGCATGCAGCAGAGAGTTTCTGGGCTTTAAGGCATTGCTACAGAGAGAACCCTGGTGAATGAAATAAATCAGCAGCACACACGGCCCAGGGTGAAAGGCAGAGAGAGGACTTAGAGGCAGGAGGTCTTCCAGCTTCCACCACCCTTCCAGGGCAGGGGGAAGGAGGAACTGCTCTGTTCACTGCCCACCTGTGAACACTAAGGGGCTTTCAACACACACATGGACAGACAGACAAATACACATTCTCTTGATGGCTGTGCTGCACCTTGGCCTTCCAGTTGCAGGGGATTCACCCATTTCCATTATTCCCCAGTGCTTGGATGTGCAGGAACAGCCCATGGCATCTGTGTGTCAGGCTGAACACAGGGAGCAGCTGGAGCCTGCTCTGTTTTATGAGGTCTGTAAAGCTCTTGTAGGTGCTGGCAGCCTCTCTGCCCCTCCTCTCCCACTCCAGCCACATCTGCCCCTCCTCCCACAGCCAGGCACCCAGCCTTGGCCTCTGGCCCCAGGGCTGTGCACAGCTGGACAATATTTTTGGGCTGCTTGAAACAGCCGATTCCCACTGCCTTTCCCAGCCAGCCTCGTTCCTCTCCATGTATGACCTTAAACCCTTCTTCCTGTTCTTTCTCTTGTTACCTTTTTCTTACACTTTGCCTTCCCTGACCTGATTCTGCACTTTTCCTCTCCCCATCCTTTTGCAAGCAGGTCAGAGGGATGCTTCCCCATCTCTAGGACACTTATTTCTAGTTGTCATCTATGAGCACTGTTCTGCCTCCTACCTCATGATTCTGTTCCCAGATCCATATTTCTGCCAAGGTTGTATGAAGGTATTTCTGCAGCCACAGGTTGGCCTGAGTGACTGAAGGGCTTTGCTCATCTGGGTGGGAACCACCCCAATGCCTCAGTAGTCTGTGTGCACCCTCCACTCCTGTCAGGCTGCTGGAAGCTGCTCTCTCGTTCATGTGTGTGCTGCCTCACATGTGTTGGAGGGTGTTTTTCCCTTTTCATTCTTCTCTGGATAGAGCTGACTTCAAAGAGATTTTTTTCTTCATATCTGCAGGTCAAAACAGTTGAGGAAATGATGCGAGCAGAGCTGATCCCTGCAGTGTCTGTGGCTCAGGAGGTCAGCAAGGAGACCTTTTGTTCCCTGGTCAAAGGGAACTTGTTGCAGTCCCTCTTGGGGCAGTCTGTGCAGGAAGAGTGACCATGGGAAAACCAGCCTAGGTAGGGCTGCACTGCCCCCAGGGACTTCAGTGTCCATCCAAGCTAGAAGAACTTGATGGATGAAATGTGGATTTTGAGCTCATCTAACAAAGTGACCTTGATGCTCTAGTGGAAGGTGTCCCAGCCCATGGCAGAGGGGTTGAATTGAGATCTTTAATGTCACTTTCAAGCAAAACCCTTTTATGATTCCATGAATCTAGGCAGCAACCTGGATATTGGCGTGGATGCAGCCACTGCTGGGCATCAGTTTTGGAGCTCCCTGGTGTTCTCATGTCCTTTATTCAGCCTGTGGACCAATGGGCCAGACCTGCTTTGGGTCCCATGAGCAGATTTCGCCTCCATTCACGCTGTGAAGCCTGAAGTTTGCACTGTGTGTCACCTGAGCCCCGCTTTGGGGTTTAATGGTGAAGTGAGGGGTTTGGGTGGGTCTGGGGAGGCTGAGAGCAGGTCACAGGTGAACCTACCCACAGGGAGCTCCTCTCTGCTTTCTTTTGGGAAGGGTGATTGGAAATAATTAAAGTCCCAGAGCTCAGGTGTTGAACTGATGCCCCTGCTCAGAGTACAAATACCCACCCAGGCCCTGGCAGGGCTGGTTTGTCTGCTGGCTGGTGGGACCTGTAAATTGTGGTTCATCTTCCATCACTTCACCAAGGTAGGCCTATGCCATGGTTTTCCTAATAGGTGGGGGTTTTTTTTTCACTTGGATACAAGACTGTTGCTCTGTTGTCCTGTCCCACCCCTGTCCTGCTCGTAGCTAGGAAGGAGCAGCAGAGCTCGTGTGCAGCCATGCACAGCTCCCCTCTGCGAGCTCCTCTGCCTGGCAATCCATAATCCTGATAAAGCACCATCTGGGCTGGAAGTGTGTGAATATCCAACATGACAGCACCTCAAATTCTTTCTTTATGCTTATTAATAACAAGCTGTAAAAATAGCAGTCAGACAAGATGAGATCATGAGGCTGATCGTGGGATGCCATATGCTGTCTGTTTTACTGAGGGAGACACACAGAGGAGACCTGTGCTCCCTTGCCAGAGCAGGGTGGGGCTGGGGGGGCAAAAAGGGGTGTATGGGCTTTATTATTTTTAGGATAAACTATGGGAACAGAGAGGCATTGCTGTGAATTGCTGAAAATCTCTGAGTCTGAGAAGTAGCAGGTCTACGGACAGGACAATTATTCCATGGGTCTGTGGTGGCTTTGTCTGGTTGTGACTCCAGCTGCTCTGTCCTCTGACCTTCCAGACCACATCTCTTTTTTTCTTTGAGGTGATGACACCTCAACAGAAACCAAAGATTTTTCCCTTATTTTTTTTCTTTGACTCTGTTTACTGTGAAGTTAAGATTTGACAAAACGCAGAGAGAGAAAACACTGGGCCCATTTGTGTTTGTACATGCTTCAAAAAGGTGATGTAGATCTTGGCCAGCTGTGGGATAGCAACATTTTCTGTGCTTAAAGGAATGATATTCCCAGCACCTAGCAGTGTCCTATTTGTCTTTCACAATCCCCTGGCTGAGAAGTGATAGTGCAGATTAGAGCTCTTCAGACTTCGATAGCTCATGGACAGCAAAGCTGTGTCAGTGAGGTGTGAAGGGCAAGAACCTGCTCCCTGCTGACCCAGACCAAGGTGCTGTGACTCCTTTTGCCCAGGGGATTTGCCTGTGTTGCACCTGGGCTGAGGTTCATGGCAAGCTGTAGAAACAAACTCTCTGAATCTTTCCTCTGTGTCAGGAATTAATTTTCTAGCTTGGAGTGTTGCTCTCCTGGGCTGTGGAGCTGCAGATCCCTGTGTTGGTACATCTCTGCCTTGCCAGAGGGGCTGTTTTTTTTTTTT
>VZTZ01041457.1:2638526-2655259 GCA_013400955.1 Drymodes brunneopygia
GTGTGGGGGGGGGGGGGGGGGGGAGGTGACTCTAATCCCCAAACCAGCCCCTCGCTCCTCCAGCCTCAGGGAGGCTCAGGTGCCAATTAAACCTTGCACAACCAAGAGCACGGGGGACCCTCGGTCGCTCCCCTTCCCGAGGCCGCAGCTTGTGCTGTCCCAGGATGCGTGCGTGAGTCATTGTCTGGAAATGCAGGTGGCCAGATGTCCGCCAGACCCCGCTGGGCTCCTGCAGAAGGGGCGAGGGAGCCGGGGCTGCTCCATCCCTCCTTCCTTGCCTCTCTCGCTCCCTGCGGAGGTGCGGCGCAGGTGAGGAGCCCGCACATCCCCCGGCGCTGCGGCAGCGAGCCAGCGCTTGTGGGGCCGGCCCCGGGGGAGGCATCTGCGGCAGCTGGGGCCATCTCTGCCCCCCACCCTGCTGGGAGGGAGGCAGGCGAGCAGGGGGTGTTGTCACAGCTGCCCCGCAGCTCTCGCTCTCCAGCTGCTTTTGGCCGCCGCGCCGGTGGCGTGCAGGGAGCAGAACCAGGGAGCCCCGCAGGCCCCCGCTCCAGACAGCTGGGGAAAGGCTCCTTTGGGTTTTCCCGGTGCCAAAGGCTTTTATTTCTTAGCACGGCATGAATCTGAGGGCTCTGCCTCTCCCTGTTCCCCTCGGGCCCGTGGGCTGCAGGCTCCGTGCAGAGCTCAAGTGGAAGATGTTGCTGGAGAGTTTGTGTCTGGGGTTTCAGGAGGGAGGCAGAATCCTACCTCGGGCTCTGGGTTGTGTTAGCTTTGCAACCAAGATGGTATTCTTTAATAAAGAAAAAAAAAAAGGTTTCTTTTAAACTTTTTTTTTTTGTGATTTTTCAAATTGTTGAGAAGCCTGGTGGCAATGCAAAGTGAGGACATTATATTGCTTTTAGACAGTGACACACGAGCTTTTGATGAAAAATCAATGAAATAGCTAGTGTTGAACTTAATAAACTCTTTAAAAAGCTGTGAAACACCAGGGAGTCCTCTTTTGAGGAAGATCATTGTCTTTCCAGAAGGAAAAGCAGATTTTTGAGGAAAAAGTGTGACTAGATCTAGCTGGTGACTTGCTGGCCATGAGCAGAGGTCTCTCTCTTTGCCTCAGATCCACCTCCAGCCTTCCCCATCACCCTGGGCTGAGCTGTACCATCAATGTGCAACTAAATTCCATCAGCCCTCATAGGTCAGGCAACACTCCTCCTTCTTGAAGAGGCAAAACCAACCAAAGCCCTCAAATTCTGTTGTTGAGAGGAATAGGGCACTGCAAGAAGCAGCTCTGCTTCAGGGCAGCTCCTCCTCATCACTGCAGTTATTCCATGGGCACATTGCTCCTGTCTGTGTCCACCTTGGGGAATTTATTGATCAGGGCTCCACAAAGCACTGCCATGCTCCAGGAGCAGGGCAGAAAACCCCTTTTTGTATCTGTCCCTGAAAGAACCTTGCTGGAAGGTGAATCAGGGCAATGGCTCTGCAGGAGCCTGTTGTAATTACCAGATTTAGGATGTTGGGCTCTGAATAAATCTTAGCTTTTACTTCGCTGGGCTAATTCAGGCTTGAAAACTGAAGTGACAGCTTATAACCAGGCTTTTCAGTTTGGCTTGCCCAAGATTGTGCATGTGTGTTACGTGGCTAAATGCAAATAAGCTGCTCCCAGAAAACACAGTCACAAGTGCTAAACTTATTATCCGCATGGGCTGATGGTGTGAGCGACTGGAGACCGCATAAATGACCTTTTTTTTCCTGCTCAGAGTGAAAGTGATACCGGTGCTGTAGTCCCTGACAGTAAGGAATGACTCTTTCTGGTCAGACAGGTTTGATTGGCCGCTAATTTACTCTCCCTCCTCTCACAATTCAGCAGAGCTTTCTTGATGCGCTCTGCCAGCTCTCCCCAATTTGCTGCTAGGAGGATTTTCTTGCAAGTGAGTTGTGGATTCCAGTTAAAACATGCACGGAGCACGCTCCTGCTTGATGGCTCTGTGCTTAGATGTCGCAGGAAGAGACAGTGTTTTGTATAACTGCAAGAAAAATACCATGTTCTAATTAGCGTAATTTATAGTCCCTCGCAGGCTAAAACAACAGCTGATGAGTCATGGAAGTTCCTCCTTCTGACACTTGCTGAAAGAAGTGTTATTTTAGCTCCCGTGATTTTTTGGGGAGGGGGGGAGGAACAGGGTGTGGAGGGTCTGAAATGCCTCACCCCCTCTCCAGCACCTACATCCTGCAAAGTGTTTCCTGTTTTAAAGATTTCTGGGGTGGTTGCTGTGCAGTGAGGGAACGCTGATTAGGGCCACCTCTAATTATCAGTCATGGTGGATCCCAGTTGGAGTGTTTGTGCTTGAACTGGAGCTCCTGAGCACACTGTGGTTGCTGGGACAGGAGGTTTCAGTGGCTGCAATGCTGTCAGTGTTGAATTTATACCTGAGCAGGCAGAGGATGAACAGCCAGGTCCCCCTGTGCTCTACCTGGGCACTGATGTGTTGTGAACATACTGTGGGGAGATGAGAGCTCAGTGAAAGGTGGGACTTCCAGTTCCATTTCCAAGGATGGTGTTACCACTGAATTTCAACCTTGTCCTACCCCTCTGGCCCCAGGCTTTGTTGAAAATGGTCTCTGCAAAGGTGAGTCACTTGGATTAAGACAGAGTTTTACTCCAGGTTGGTTTTCCCACCCGTGTCCCTGAGGTCAGCTGAGACAAACAGCTCAGGACCTGCCCGTGAGCTGCAGGAGTGACAGGCACAGGGGTTGGGGACCCTCCCACCTTGTCCTGGGACTGTCCCTGGCCATGTAAGTCTGGCTGCGACCATGAGAGGTCAGCAATGGACCTGCCCAGCAGCCAGCTGCCCTCCCTGGACAGGCACTGCAGAGCCCCTCCATTCAGGTACAGGGGATGCCACACGGATCTTTTACTGGGTGTGTGTTGTCCATGCCTGTGTTTGGAGTGGTCGATGACATAAAATCAGCTCCCTGGAACACTGGTGTCTAGAGCAAGCTGTGTTAAAGGTTTTGCCCCACAGCAAAGCTGAAGATTTCTTCACTGAGTATTTCTTTTTCATCCTGGTGTTTTTTTTTTGTTTGGCCACTATGAGATACTGGTATTCTTTGGTTTTGCTGTTGAAAGACAGACTATTCTCCAAGAATAGGTAAAATGTGACAACCTTGCACCATTGTCTATGAACTTCAAGAACTTATGGAGGCTCTTGGAGGAAAAAAGAATTCTACAAATCTGAATCTTTGGGAGAAAATGAAGTTGCAGAGCTCACCCAAAGACATGTCAGTTATGAAGGGTCCTCAGACAGCAAATGAAGTGGCCATTGCTGCTTCTGCTGAAAATGTGCCAAGGACTATGTTGGGCCACTGACCTCAGGCTCCTTAGAAGGGTTATTTCAACTTCTGGCTAAGTCCATGATTTTGAAGAATTTCTTCAAAATTCTTTGTGCTCATGGCAGAAGAATCGTTGCTGTTTTGGCTCTGACAGTGGGAGTGAGAGTGGAGAGTCAGTGCTCTGTGAGAGTGGTCAGGTCTGAGTCTGGTGGTCCATGAGGATGAGAAAAACAGGAATCCTTAAGGAAAAGGAATCTTACAGGGGTAAGAGGGGGCCACAGAAACCTCAACCCAAGCAACTTGCTAGAACTTTGTAGGATTTTTTTGGTGATCTTTGTGTAACTCAGTGCACCTGGAGCAATGTACAACCTTTGTTATCCAGGTTTGTCAAGGTCAATAATAATAATAATAAAGGCAGGAAGAATTCTGCTTTGTATCCTTATCCAAATACTCTGTGCTTGTGTAAAAACCCAGAGTAACTCCTGAGGCAAGTGATGATCTCAGCTGAGTGGTGCCAGATAAAGGATTTCTGGCAGACACACACAATTTTAAGGTGCTTTTTCCAGCTATTTTTATGACTGTTCATGAGATGGTATTTAATCCATTACTGATATTTGCAGTATGACTTTAGAAAAAACAGTGAAGGATTAAATAATTTCCAGAGGAGCTAATTTCTCAGGAGGAAAATTTCTTTCTTAAGGACTGCACTTAACCTGAAAACTTCAAATCCCCAGGTAAATTTATCAAGCTACTGGTTGTAAAATTATATTGGTTCAAACAGAGTTTGGGTGAAAGAATCTCTCAAGTGAGTAGCAGTCAATTAAACTTAATCTGAATTTTCTCCTTCCTGATGTATTCAGTCTTAGTTTATCTTTTTTTGTCTATCTTTGCAGCAACAGGCCTAAAAATTCTGTTTTCAGGTATTTGTGGTGAAGTTTTAAGAGTTGTGATAAAACCAGATGCATTTTTCTGGGTTTTTTTTTGGGAAGAGATACTACTTTCAAATATGATAAATGGAAGTTTGCAGATGCCTTGTAGCTCTTCCTTTCTTGGTCTTATTCCACCCTTCCTCTTGTTTTCCTCCTCTCATCAGTCACTGCTGTGTGAATTGTCTCAGCCTCTCCAGAGCACCAAGCTGGCATCTGAGTAATCCCAGAGGGAACAACTGATTTTGTTGTTCTGGTTAAACTCTGTATTATTTTCCCAGAAAAATGGGAACACAAGCAGAGTTTGCTGAGACAACAGTGGAAGAATTAATAGCTGCTTATCAATAGTTGGTTTTTTTTCCCCTCTGGACCTGTTTCTAACAGCTGGGGTGACTTTTTGCAGCCAAGTGTGGCGAATACTTGCCATTGTGAATGGAGATATTCTTCCTTCTGCCTGTTAGGAATCAAGGATGGTCTTGATGAAAAGTCTCAGAGGGCCTCCCTGTATGAAAATGAAATATTTTTATACCATGCAGCTCTGCAGGAACAGCCCCTGGGTTTCACAGGGCAGGGAGGTGCCCACGAGCTGTTGGTCTTTTGCTTGTGGCACTGGCCTGAGGAGCTGCCCTCTGCATCTCTCCTCCCACTAACACATCAAATGACTTATCTTCCCTCTGCAGAGTCTTTCTTCTCTCTGCCAGCAGCCCATAGCACTGATAAGCTGCATTTTCAAGCCAGGGGAATCATCCATCACAGCTTGTTGTTCTCTGGTACCACCACGAGGCTCCTCCACAAGGATGGTTGGTGCTCAGCTCCCTCCACAGCTTGGCTGCCCAGGTGGATTCTGGCCCAGGTCTAGGAAAAATGGAGCTAATTAATATTCTAGTGCTGAAATTTGTTATCTCCAAAGATGTCTCCTGAAAAAGTCCAAGCCTAGGCTGGGATGTTCCAGGGGTTGGTCTGGATATGTCAGTGACTTTTACCCCTCCTATCACTCACCCAGTGATGGGAGAGGTCAGTGCCTTGGACAGATACTGGAAATATGGATGGTATTTCTGCCTCTGAGGCAATTCCTCTGTGATCCCATGGGCCACTCTTGGCATCCCCCAGTGCCTTGGCAGGATTTAAGGCTTTTGTTTTAGGGAGCAATATCTAAAGTTGGTGTCTCATATCCTGTGCCTTTGTTTCTCTGAGTTAGCAGCACTCAGCTGTGTGCCAGGGCAGTTTCAGGGCACCATTCATGGTGCCAGGCTTGAGCCCCAGATCTTCTGATGGAACTTGCTGTCCAATTGCAAAGATAAAATTCCTCAGAGAGCTTTAAAACTCAAACTCACAGAGCATTCCTGAAATAGTTGTGAAAAGATATTAAGTAAATACCTAAGGCAATGTTTAGATGTGGTAAGCAAAGATGCCCTGAAGCTGCTGAGGCTTGCCAGTTGCCTCTCAAGTGTATTCTGGAGCATCTAAAAAGGACTTTGCTTTTGACATAAGTGACCATGCAAGGCATGTGAAATGCCCAGGTAAGGTGGCAATCTGCTGCTTGAGTTGGAACCTGGCAAATGAACTCCAGGCAATGCAGCTCTGAAGTGAGAACCTGAGCAAAACCATACCTGATGCTCTTAGAAGTGACTTTTTTCCCTATATCATAATTGGTGTGACTTAGGAGGAGAGGGGGGAATGTCTGCTTTGCTCTGCTCCTTCATGTTAAAAGAAAATCTTATCTGAAAGGCTTTAAATCTTTCCAGGAAGATAGCCCTCCATCAGAAAAGCTGCAATAAGTCTGGGCTTTACACATATAACAAGTGAAAGTCACTTTAAAATCCCCTATTAATAAATTGTCTTGCTTATACCTGGTCTTGCTCTGCTAAGTGTAATTTATAGAGGTGCTCCAGTGGCTAAACAGGGCACAGGAAGGGATAAGTTCAGCAAATTGTAAATACACCTTGTGTTCCCCTCTTTTTTTTTTTCTGTGTTTGAAGGTATAACAAGAAAAAATTCATTGCTTAGACCATGATTTATTGAGGAGTGTCAAGGTCCTGGTTGGCAGGGTCAGGTTAGTGGAGCAGCTGATCAAGAATGTGAGCAGAGCCTGGATCTTAGGGATGAATCCAAGCAAGGTGGATCTTTCTCTCAAGTGTCTGCAGAGTCTTCTGGTGACTGCATTTCCCAAGTCTTACCTCGAGTTCCCTCAAACCTGACCAAGGAGCTCTGATTCTCTGGTTTGGGTGTTTTTTCTGCAAGCCATCAAAGCTCTCCTTCCAGCTCAGGAGAAACTGGGTTTGCTTTTAGCAAAGATGGGCAACGTGGGCAAGCAAAATGTGTGTCCTGACCTTCATGCAGCTGGGGAAAAACTCATCAATCAAGGCAGGGGCTGCCATGCTTTGTTAGGCAGTTCTGAGCTGGTGTTCATCTGGTTTAGCAGTCAAATCTATTGTGATCAATTATGCAGAGAATTAAAAGTTGCTGCACATGTTCTTATACTCCAACAGTGCATCTGAGCACTGGGAAAAGCTTCACTGTGTGCTGACCTTGTTGGATTGTAAGCCAGTGTCCTGTAAAAGAGTAGAGACACTCTGGGGTTTGGATTGTCAGGCAGAAAAGGGGTGGCACAGGACAGGTTGAGTTCACCCTCCCAGCTGTGGCCAGAAAAAAGCAGGGACAAAAGGGAAGAGAAGATCTCAAGGGAAAGGATGTGGTTACTTGTGGAACTGATTGCAGAAAGCTGGGAGCTGGGAATGGGGAAGAAAGCTGCTGGATTTTCTAGGAACGACAGTGTGACAGTAGAAGATGGGCTGCTTTTAATAATCTGTTCAGAGCTATTTCTGCAAGAACAATGAATCTCTGTGCCTCAGCCATTCCCCATCTGTTTTCAGAACTCATCTGAAAACTCATCTTTCCTTCCTTTCCTCTCCCCTTCCGCTCTCTCCACTGTCATTTTTATTTCTATTTTGTCTCTCTGCTCTCCAAAGTTTTTGTGGGGATGGAGTTTGAATGAGGCAGTCGACAAGGTAACACACATTAATCAGCAAAGAAAGAGCTGATTTATTTTTATTGCACCCATTTATTTTCTTCACACCCCAAACATCTTCATAAAGGAAATGATTTAACCTTTCGAGTACGAAGGAGTTCTGGGTTTGTGCTGTGAAATGTAAATCGAGAGAGGAAAGGCAGAAATCCCTCCCCAGTTGGATGCAGCTTCTGTGAGGAGCTCCAGGTGATATTGTTTGCTGTGGGAAGGGTTCCTGCCTTCACTCCCTTAGCAAATATGAAAAGTAGCCTTCGTATTTATATACAGATAAAAAAAGGATCAAGGAAGGGAAAGACATTTTTACCTGGAAAGGCAATATTGCTCTCCCTCTTCCTTAGTTCATGGTGGAATTCAGGTGCTTTGGGAGAGGCAGAACACGAGTGAAATGGGGATATGAGGTGTTAATGGGTTGAAATCTCCTAATGCATTAAACATAGGCTTAGCCATTCTCTCACGATGCTTTTCCAGCTCCCCCCATCCAAACTGCTCTCAGGGGTATGCTTCCCCTGGGTTAGAATAATCATCTCCCTGGTCTTCCAGCAGAGAGCCCCTGCTCAGAGAGTATTTCCAATTTTTCATTAGGATAATTTTACCGCGTAGGGGTTTTTTTGTGTGGTTTTTTTTTTTTTTTTTTTCCTCCTCCTGCCAAAACACCCAGCTATGTATGCTATTATTTTCCTCGTGTAAACTGCCACCACTTCCCTTTCCCGAGCCGGTGGAAATCAGGGAGAAGGCCTGACAGCCTCTGATAAATGATGGGAGCCTAAAGGGCAGCGTTTGCAGCCGCATCCTGCGCCGGCCGAGCGTGTGCGCCTGGGCACGGGGAATTCGGGAGCGCTCCTTGCTGGGGCAAGTTTACACTAAAGGTCCCAAGGGGATTCATCGTGCATAATGTTGTTGTTTTGTTTTGTTTTGTTTGTTTTTTTCCCTGCAACGATAGTATTGGAAAGAGCTGCGTGCCGGGAATGGGTATTGGTGGTAATAAGGGTTTGCCTAAGCTTGTAAAGGGATTTCACTCGCAGGGGTATGAAGTCCTTGCTGGGGAAATGACCTGAGGTTTGAAGGCTGTCAGCTTAAAATCAAGTCAAAGAAACGAGTCCTTTTTTTTTTTTTTTTTCTCTGATAATTTACATTGCGAGTTTTCTCTGGACTGCAATCCCTTTGATTTTCTATTTTTTAAAGACTTGCCTCCCAGCTATGTCTGCCAGGAGTGGGCACTGTCAGTGCTGCAGTTGTTTCTCCCACTGTCTGTCTGAAGCCCCCAAATGTTTGGGGCTCTGTTGGGTGCTGGGGCATTTGGGACAGGCAGAGCTGCCCCATGAGAGCTGAAAAGCTGTGCTGTTGAACAGAAAAGCAGGAGCTGATCAGCCTCTGAACCCAGTGGAACAAAGCCTGTGTTTGTTGTGGTGCACAGCTGTGGTTGTGTCCCCCTTTAAAGCTTGAGAATTTCCTTTGTGAGCCCCTGATGGTGAGGAATAAATTCTACCTCCTCTGTCCTCTTCCCCTGCAATGGCTCCCTGCACCCCATCCCCAAATTAAATGAAGAATTTTCCGAGGAAATTCTAAACATGTAGCTACAGGTCAGCTAGAATAACTCTGACTGAACATGGCTATGAAGTAACACTGAAAAGGAGGGGGATAAAAAGGCATTTAAACATAAAATAAAAGGCTGAGAATGCAAAAATCCACTAGGAAAAAAGCAGACTTCCCAGATCTCATAATTTCTAAATAAAGTCCCTGTTAGCAGCAGCCTTGCTATGGCTCATGCCATTTCCCTGCTGTACTTAGCTTGAAATATTTTATCCTGCCTTTCCTACAGATCTCCTGACTGCCTTGAAAATGAGACCTTGTGTTTTTCCCTTCAGCATCCACTTTATTCTCTGCTTGTGTTCACAGACCTTGGGATGCAGTGCATGGCAAGGAGGAAAAATGGAGTTAATTTGCTGGTATCTGTTCTGAACATGATTGCTGTTAATTGTCAAGCTTGTCCTCTCCTGACTGCAAAAATAAGCTGGCTGAAAATAATCCACTGTGTGCTTCTGGATTTTGCCGACAACCTGCCAGCTTCCAACTAGGGGTGTGATGAATGCCCAAATGGCTAAAATTTCCAGCCAGCTTTCCACTCTCCTGCTTTCTAAGCTGTGCTTTTGGTTTCAGATTTGTCACCCATGTGCCTGTTGCCTCCTGCACACAAAAAGCATTCGACTATATCTCCAAATCGGGTGGAATTTCAGACTTTGGCCAGCCTGTGCAGCCCCTCAGCCTGGGCCCACTGAGATATTTGGTGATGCCAACAGTGCCAACAGCTTCTTTTCTAGCCATGTCTTAGCAAAATTCTCCTGAGCAAGGTCATGCTGCCACTGAGCCAATTTCAAGCAGGTTTACATTTTGGGGGACTGTGGGGAAGGATGGGGTGTGTGTGTGTTTAAAGCTGTTAAAGGTGAAAAATCACACTGAAACACCATGTTCATTGCCTGACTGGAATTATGCAGTGCAGGATTTCTGCCCTCTTGTACAGCCAGGGAAGGGGCTGGGTTTGGCAATGTGGCAGTGATGTGCACAACCAGCAGCTGATAAAAGTGCCCAGGTTTTATAAGTCTAGCTTTGACCTTCTTTTAAAGTGTATTAAACCTCACAACCTGGCTTTGTGGAGATGGGGACAGACCTGCTCAGTGCACAAACCCACACTGGCTGGAAATATTCCCTCCCTGTTGTGTTGCTGCCAGGAGCACACGGTGCTGTCAGTGCTTTGTTTGAAGACCACAGTTGGTGCTTTTGCTCCCTCTCAGGCTTTAAAATGATTGACCACTTATTGTCTGGGAGGTGAGTGGCCTTGTCTCATGTCTCTTTGGGAAGGGATGGACAAATATTGAGGCTGTGCACTTAATAACTTTCACTTGTGTCGTTTTTCCCTGGGGATCCATAAGCAATATATTTCTTGACTCTCAGGTAACTCTTCAAATGAAACTTTGATGCCCTGAGAAATACCTGCAAAAGAGACAGAGCAAGGATCTACTCACCTTAACCCAGAGCTCTTGTTTGAAGCTCAGAAAATACAGATGGGAATCTGATGTTTCTTTGAACCCAGATGCAGCTGAAATTAAAGATGTAATTCATAAAAGCTGAAAACATTTTGACTGTCAGTTTAAGCTTGGTGGTTTTTTACCTGCTGAAGCAGAGAAAGCAGGTGAGGGTAGCACAGGTGGATAATGTGAATTTTTAAGTAATTATTGTTATTATTATTATTATTATTATTATTTCTTTTTAAAGGGAAATTTTTAGTAGAGTTTAATTGTGCTCAGAGAAAAGAGTGAGAAGAATATAGCTGTGATGGTTCAAAATGATAACATGAAGGATAATAGGGCAAAGGAAAAAGCTAATTATAAGCATTTCAAAGGGAAGGCATGAACTGGCTCAGTTCTCTGCCCTCTGAGGTTTTTCTAATCCTGCTTGCTTTAATACCTCATGCAGTTTGATTTAAAATGTTCATAGTAATGGGAACTCCACTGTTCCATAAAACAAGGAGACCGCCCCATCCTGACCTCTGGCCCAGTCCTCAGACTAACGTGTCACCACCTTCATTTCATCCTCGTGGTCTCATTTCTTCACCCCCTGCAATGCTGGGACATGTTCTATCTCTATTTTAACAAAGAAAGTTATCCTCAAAGAAAAGATCTGCAACCTTTGTAGATCAGTTTTCCACACAACCTTGGAAGTGGGTCCATGGTAGAATGGTGCAACCTTCTCTCACTTCAGATTAAGGTTGGATGGAAATGCCAAGGTTCTGATCTATGCAATAAACCCAGTGTTGGGTATTCTACAGAATTTTATTTTGAACCAGGGCAAAGGCCATCATTATTTCTGGATATTCCTCAATGTGTGGGTTTCAGGACAGGTCAGCCCACCCTTTCAAAACAAAAAACCTTTGTGTATCAGCCTGGCACAGAGCAGCAGTTGATCCCACGATAATACAAATAACAGGACAGGCTCGTGGAGTAACATGAGGAATAAAGCTGACACAAGGACTCAAAGACAAACGAAACTAAGAATGAAATCCATGCCATGAGAGCAAAATGTCACAGCTGGAGAACATCAGGGCTCCCAGTTCCCAACAATGGTGCTGCATTAGACACATGGGCGAGTGCATTTTCCTTTTTTAATGGGAAGAAAAAACAGATTAACAGACCAGAAGGAAACCATAGTGTGGACTGGTTAGATCTCTGACAAACAGCACAGGAGCTTTTTTTTTTTATTTTAATGATTTGAGTATTTGATGTGGTATTTCTGAAAGCACATTGGGACCTTTGTCTGAACAACCATTCCTGAATGACTGGTTGGAGAAAGAGGTCCAGAAGGCAAAAGGACATGGCTGAGGTCACACAGCTTTAAAGGAAAGAAAAGCTTCCTGCTTTCCAGGCTTATTCCATCTGGACTGAGGAGGGCTGAAGAATTCTCTTAGAGTCCTTGCTACCATTCACCACCTGCCTTAAAAAAAGAATGTTTCCTCACAGTATTGTGGTTGTTCACACAGTGAAATGTTGGGGGTTTTGCTGTTTTTGTTTGTTTTTGGCACTTGAGAGAGTTTATCAGTGAAAGGAGATTCTACACAAGTTTGTCTGTGGGGAAATGGGGCAGGGTTGCTCAATGGGTTAATCTCGAATTTATTCCATTCCAGCTGCTTTTCCTATTAAAACTGCTGGCTGGCAGTTTGCATTATCAGGAGAACAGTGGGAGCTGGGCTGTGCTGAGGGCTTGCAGGCAGGATTTCTCCTGTGCTCTGGGAGCCACCGTGCAGCAGAGTGGCAAAAGCCACTGGAAATTCTATCGTGGCCTTGCAGGTGGATGGAAAGGTTCAGCCATTTCCCAGCCAGCGTGAGCAAACTGATAGCAGCTCCCAGGAGCTGGATCCTAATTACATTTCTCTGCTTGGGGATCATTTGAACCTTTAATGAGAGCTTGGTAAGGAGAGAGGGAGAGGTGGTTTTTTATTACAGCTGAGGAGAGGGGAAGGCTTTGCTGCCAGGGAATGTGGGCTCCTTCCAGTGCCACACTGAAGTCGATGTCTTTCCCACTCACCATAGAAACAGGAGCTGCTTCCTTTTGGTCGAGGGAGTGGGCAGGTTTGAGTCATTTAGTGGTTCATTTTCCCCATGTGTTGCTTTCTGGCAGCAGGACTTTGCTTTGTAGAGATGGATTTGACCTATCATCCCCAATTCTAAAATTTGGTGGCATTTCTTTCACTCTTTGGGGGACAAGATGGAGAGGGGAAAAGATTTTTTTTTGACCAGTATTTCCAGTTTGGTAATGTCAGAGGTGGATCCACTGGTGTACAGTCAGTGGCAGGCCAGAAAGGATTTCCTACTTCCCACTGACTTCTGGCCACAATTTCTGGCTGATGGCCCCAGGTCAGACAATTAGTTTGATATTCAGACATTAGTTTGCAGGGACAGGACTGAGGGCTGCCACAGAAATGTTACCAGGATTAGCTCAGAGGTTTTACCAGAGATCAGCCCAGTTTTCTTTAGCCACTAACCCTTGACATTGAAGACTGTCCATGGAATTGTTGGTGCAAGGTCATGGAATGGCTTTTTGGAGTCCACCATGCCCCTGTAAACTTTGGAATTGTGTGATCTGGGAACTGAGCCAGTGTCAGACAGCCTAAATCAACCAGACAGAGAAAAATGCTTGAATAAACTGTTCCAGGAATGACAGGAGGGAGTTCTGGGATGTCCCTGAAAAAACAGCTTAAAAAGCCTATAGTGGTTTTATTGAAGTCTCTTCAGCTTGAAGAATAACAAATTGTAAGTCCTAGTCCACTCTCCTTTCAAGTCCTGGGGTAGTTGGAAGCCTTTTGATGCTCGCTTTGCTTTCTGATTACTTAAAAAACCTAATTCAGTTCTATTGCTGTGATCAGCATTTTGAGCCTTTGACCATCTAAGATTTGTCAATATTGTTCTTGCCATTCTGCACTAATTTATTGTAGTTTTCCTTTTGCTATCTGTGGGTTTTGCAGATAGAAGGTTTTGTAGCTTCAGTGAGCAAACGCTGACCACAGCACATGAGCAGAAACAAACTCAGCTGTGAACAGGAAAGAAGTAATTTGAGGATTTCTTTTGTCTCCCATCTTTTGTGATGCTAAACAAGTGGCTGAGGACCAATGTGAGAAACCTGTGCTTAGTACAGGCTGCTCCTAAAATGAGGAGTCACTGAGTTCTTACAGTATCATGAAAAGTTCTACCAAGAATATCACTGAATTTTTCACAGGAGGCCAGTATGAAAGTTACTGCCTGTGCCCCCTCTTAGAGGTGTTTATAGTCTAAATGTCCCAGCTGTGTGGTGCCACCATAGGAATGAAGACACTAAATCCTCAGCAGGCCCCTGGGAACCCTCTGCACAATGTCACTCTGTTTTTACAGACTTTGGCACCAGGAAATGTTTATTGTATGACTGAGTTAGTAGTGAGGATGGTGTAGTTTAAGCTGCTCCTCTTCCTCTGCCCTCTTTGTTCTCATCTTTACCTTCTTTCACAAGCTTCCCACCTGAGCAGCTTTTTAAATAACATCAGCAGGCTTGAGAAAGGTAATTTCATAAGTAACTGCTCTCTGAATGGATACTAAAAGGAGTAGGCAGGGATGTTTTCTTCAAGATCCCTTGTGCAATGACTGTGGGTGTTGGAGGAATCTGCTGAGGAAGGGATCACACAGCTTCATGTTCTGTAAACAGCATCTTCTGTGGCTGCTGCTGGAGAAATGAGATTGCACTGCCTGAACCACTGATCTAACAGGGACTTCTCAGGCCCTCCAAGCAGTCATATCTGTCCTTTCCTGAGTATAAATTGGAGTCCTGGAAAGCAATTCCTACTCTAAAAAGGCTGGATGTGTCCTGTGTGTATATCTGGCTCACTAAGACAACTGAATTTCCAGCTGAGACCCTGGCAGAGCTTGCAGCCAGGTGCAATACTAGCTGAGCTAAAATAAAGCCTCTCAAGTCAATCCAGCTGGCATCCTGCTGAGTGTCTCACCTTTTGGCATCATCTTCTCATTTACTCGTGCTCCTTTTATTGTGATAGACCTCTTGCTGTTTCCACAGCTCCTTTGGCTATCATAATTCACACTGATGCCTGGTACCCAAATGGTTAAACGCATTTGGCTTTGCTGTCCTGCTCAGTCCCTGCAGATTGTGTTGGAAGAATTGAATGAAATTGATAGAGCTAGCATTACAGTGAGCAAAACCCCCTGAAGAAAGAGTAGATGGGTGGATAGAGAGAATGACCCCAAAGAAAACAGCTGTCAAGGGCAGCTATTGGTTTATCTTTCATTGAAAGAGAGACGTAATGAATTCTAAATTAAGAGAAACTAGAAGCAAGGCTGTTTATCAGCTCTCTGCTGCAGCATAAACAGGCACTTTGGAGGTATCGACTGCAGTCTCACTTAATGTACCAGTAGGTGCATTTCCTCAGGGCCTGGGAACACCACCAGCATCAGGTTGGACTAAAGCTCTGATACTTGAAATATTCCAGGTCAGGACAAGAACTGTTTTGCACCTTGGTCTCCTTTCAGAGGGCCTTTGAACTCAGTTTTTCTTCTGTTTGGCAGCTGAAAGAGCAGCAGAAGCACGTGCAGCCCAGAGGGGATTTTGCCTAAGGAAGGCACCAGGTACAAATGTAGGTGAGATCCCCAGGGACAGCACTGTGTGAGAGCCTCCTTGAAACCACTGGAGGTTCTGAGAGCAGAACAGCTCCTCAGGAAATCTGCCCTGAGAAATTTCCCAGAAAATGTTATCCCACCTCCTTATCTGTTCCCATTGTGAGAATAATTGCCTCTTTGTAACCCCACTGTGCAGACCCTGGCTGAGGATTTATCAACTGGCCATTCAAGGGTGGCAAGCAATCTGACAACTGACTCCAAATAATATAATAAGGCTGACTGATGAGTTGTTCTTGCCATTCTTGACTGGTTTTTTTTTCTCCACAGCCTGTCTCTGAGATACAAGATAGGAAAGTTGTGTCTGCCCAAAGGTGGGTTTGTGCCATGAGCATAGATTCCCTTAGACTCCTAATTCAGAGAAATTCTTGATGCTGGAAAACATCATCACCAAGACAGGATCCTCAATTATTTAGAGAAACATATATTTCACAGAACATATTTCAGGTATTGTTCACAGAAATCCTACGTGAAGCTTGCTTTGAAAGAAAATCATATTCTCAGCATCCATTTCATGGCATAGGGACTGACATCTGAGCTTATGTTTGTGAACAAGGTTCCCAGCAGCAAACGTTTAAGAGCTGATATAATATATCCAATTCACTTGTTTCATATTTCAAAGCATATCTCTTCAGAGCTAGTTGAGCATTTAGTAAAACATTACTTTTTGCTTAGATTTGATAGAAATTTTGATTCTGCCACGTCTCAAGCTCTAGTGTTTGTTTTTTGTCTTATGTTTGGACAGATGGCAGCAAGACTTTTCTGCAGCCCGCCCAATAATTTGCTGATTCTCTGGCTTTTGCATATCTTCATTATTGAGCTGTAGGTCTTTGAGGGGTGGGGTATAAATGGCTGAGCCACAGAGCCCAAGATGCTGCAAGTGGATCCTCCATTCCTTCACCAACACCACCATTCTGCCTCAGCTGAAGTGTTGAAGATGAATTTGTCTCAATGTGTCAGCTTAATAAGGTCAAAATCCAGATGCCAGGGATGAATATGGCTCATTACATTATCTGCCTGTGAAAACAATCCTCACCGTCCTCTGCGCTGCTTTGACTCTTGTCCTTACTTGGCCACATGCTCTTTTGTCATTTTTTGCACATTTTCATGTCTTTAATTAAAAGAAAAGGCCTTCCCCATGGAAGATTAATTAGGATAAGTGTGCCACCATTAATATCTGCCATGTTTGGAAAGAGATGATTCACCCAGTGATTAAAGCCAAACGGAATCTGGAATCTGAGGAGTAATTAGCCCTCAGCGGCTCGTAAGTCTGAAGGAAGCACTATTTATCAGTGGCAGTGCTAATGCAATTACTCCTCCACTGCAGCCTCCTGGACTGATAAATCATGGCCTGAGCATTGGGAGAAGCTATCAATTCAGGATTATGCTTCTCTGGGTCTACAAAGACAAAAAGGGAGGAAACAAAGGGACAATCAGCTTCTCACCAGCTTTGATTGCATCAAAACTATGGAGACCAATGGAGTCTTGAAGGTCTTTTCCAAATCTGTTTCCTGATGTGTAAAGCTGTGAAACTTCACAAAAATCATTGCAACTGGTTGAGATTATGACTTTTTTTGGGGGGTAAGGGGAGGAGAGACATGAATCCAAGAAAAGCTTATGTTCAAACTATGAATTCTGGGCAGAACAGCCTATCTCTGCTGAAGTTGAACTTGTGATCCACCTTTCCTTAGAACATTTTTCCATGTTTTTCCTACGATGGATTTGTTTAGGAGTGGATGGTGAGCAGTG